>CABFWB010001377.1:34614-112218 GCA_902151455.1 Timema bartmani | reverse complement strand
CCCCCCCCCCTTTCAATTTAGGAGAAATATAAAGTTCGGAGGGGGAAAAGGGCAGGTTAAAGTTTGGCCCAACTTGAGATTCACGCAGTTCCAAGCGCTGGCCTAATTGACCGTCTGATGCGAATTTTGCAGGGAGAGGGTCGGTTGCTTTGGGGGGTGGAAAGAGGTTAGATGGACGTGCGATGACCAAGATGACGTTAATAACGGGAAGTGAGGCGATTTCGATAGATTATTTCTGTTTCACTTGCTTTCGAACGAATTGTTCGTTTCTCGCCTCTTCGTTGGAATGAAGCAAATTTACAGTACGAAAAATTTAATTTTCTCTTTTCAGAAATAAAATTAGGCAGTAGATTAACGGTAGATTTCTAGACAAGTATTGTTAAAAAATGCGTTTTCCCTCTAAAATTTACATTTCAAAGAGATTATTTAAATTACGTTCATAAAAGGCATGTGTGTGTTGAACTTTTAAGTTTTATATTAGTTCTCTAACTAAATATTAAATCATTTCAAGTCCTCCTTGAATGTTTTTTATAAGCATACAATCCTAATTTAATTTATTTGTAAGCCATATATTGACACAAACCTATTATAACAATTTACAGCCTTGTGCTCATAAGTCTACTTTAAATAAACAAATTTAAAACTAAAATGAAAATAACTTAAATTCTTGGAAAAAATATGCTTGGACGTGGGAATGAAACCCGAGACCTTAAGTTGAGCACGTCAATGGTCTACCACTGAGCTATCTAGTAATATTCCAGTTCTTTTTTTTACCTCTCAACTAAACATATTTGAATTATTATTTCCATAATAGTATTTTTTACCAATTTTTTTACAACATAACATTAATATACTTTTCTTAACACACTTTATAACAATTTATTCTTTCTTATCACCAATAATTTTAAATCTCCTTACTAAAAATTAAAATCTTCTTTAAAAATAACTTTATTTAATCGAAGTTTTATTTCAACACATGACTATTTTGTTCTAAATGTCGATTTTTACCAATTAATATTGTTTGCTTTGAATACTTTTAATAGCAACATTTCTTTTAAATTTGCCATTGAATAGGTAAGTAATCATGTCACTTCTCAGGCCTCTTTAAACTAAACATTTTTTCAGTAACTTTTGAAAGTTTGCCCCTCTTTGCCATTGAATTCGTAGCGCAAACTTTATATTTACTGAATTTAACTTTTATCATAAAAGAAGAGCCAAATGCTGATACTTCATTGATATATTCTTCATTAAAATAACTAAGAAATACTTTTATGTTTGATTGGTTTTATGCAAGTACTTTACATCTGTTTTTATTAAATCATTATACTTCACTGTATCAACTAAGTGTCTCCATTTTTCAATCAACATTTTTGTTCAGCTATATTTATTGTTTTCCTATGTATTTATGATAATTATCAGGGTAAGCGAGATCGTTAATGAGTTAGCGAGTCTGTGTGAATAAAAAGGTTTATTAGTGTTGAACAAACGTTTTAAGCACAAATATATTAACTTGTATACATGGCAAAGGGACAATACGAGAAAGATAATTGAGTTTGTGGTGCATCATGAGAGACTAGAAGTTTAGTAAAGAATACTAAGGCTGTGCGTGGAGCTGAATGTGGAACGGATCACTTCCTAGTGATCTTATAAGTTGAGTTAGGTAGCAATTTTGTGAGGAAGCAGCGTAATAGTATTAAGAAAGTTAGAGTGAAAGTGGAAAAGTTGCTGGACAAAAGTGTGAGAGCGTAATATGAAAGATTGCTGAGCGAAAAATTAGTTTCACAAGAACGAAAAGTCTAAATAAATTCTAATGATATGGAAAGTACTCCGAACATTATAAAAATGGTCGTAGTTAAGTGCGCGAAAGATTTGTGTGAGTCAGCGGGAGTGGAAAACTCAAAAAGAGATGCATAATGAAATGAATAGGTGAAAGAAGCTGTGAGAGGAAATAAATAAGCATACACGCGAATGATTGCTGTAAAGGGTGAAACAGTACGCAAGAGGTTGTGGAACATGTACAAAGAGAAACTGATTAATGCAAAGAAAGTAGGAAAGGTGAGTAAAGAGAAAATTAGGTTAAAATATTGAGAAATAATTCAGAATGATTTTGAAGGAAAAATGAAGCTATTCTGGAAGTATGTAAAGAGAACGAAACAAGGAGTGCAAGGAAAGACCTATGGCATTCAGAATGTACGTGGTGAATTGATCTGGGATGAAAACAGTATAAAAGAGTGATGGAGAATTTATTTTGAGCAGCCGTATGGAAAAATCCTAGTATAAAGTAGCAGAAAATAGAGAAAATGTTATGATGAGCGAAAGAATTAAAGAGGATAGTGTGTTATAAGCTATGAAAGTGGTACAGAAAGGCAAAGCTGTGGACGTAGATGAGATCACAAGTGAAATGCTTAAGTGTGGGGACATGGTACTATTTTCCAGATTATGTGAGCCGTTTAATGTGTGTTCTGAGATTTCTTAATGTTCCTAACGACAGGAAGAATGCCATCATTATTCCTTTGTACAAGGTAAAAGCAGTTATAATGAATGTAATAATTATAGGAAAATTAGTTTGTTGAGTATTACAGGCAAATGTTTTGGGAGATTCTTAATTGGAAGGGTGTGTGAAAAAACTCCGGACAAGATTTGGGGTGTGCAATGTGGTTTCATGCCAGGTAGAGTTTGCATGGACCAAATATTTGCATTGCAATAAGTGATTGAGAAATTTATTACAGTAAGGAAAAAAGTGTATTGTGCATTTGTTGAGCTCGTGTGAGCAGGAGTAGATTATGGGAGTATGTTATAGAATGTTCTGAGAAAATATGGTGTGGCTGAATTAGTAAATGCAATTATGGCGAAGTATGATGGAAGTAAATCGTGCGTTAAGATGAATCATGGATGGAGCTTTGAGCAAATATTTTGACATTGAACAGGGTCTTGGACAAGGTTGTGCTATGTACCCACGGTTGTTTAATGTATTCATGGATAGATGTGTGAGGGATGATTTTGATGACACCATTGGTGTATAAATGGATAATGTAAATGTGAGAGTGCTGTTTTATCCAGAAGATGCCGTATTAATGACTGAGAATGAAAGTGACTATTAGAATGCGTTTGATTGTTTGAATGTGGTGACGAGCAGAATGGATCTTCTTTTAAATGTCTACAAAACTAAGGTGATAGTGTTTGATAAAGATGAATCAGGAATTGATTGCCAGCTTATTATAAATGGAATATTGTCAGAACAAGTAAATTAATGAGCTACATAGGTGTACGAAATATGATAGTTATTTACTTTATTGAGACATTGCATGAAAAACAATTACTAACAAAAACAGGCATTGTTACAACGAACTCGTGAAAGCCAACTTAAACTTACTATCAAACAGTATCCATAATCAGAAACAGTCTTAGTGATACTAATTTAAAAGTACATTTACCAACTAAGATATAGAACAATTAAATGGTTTTACAATAACATTTCCCCTAAAACATTGAATTTGTTAGTACAAACTAAATATAAGGCCTACAACAAAATAGTGAACATTCCAGAACAGAATTATAGGTCCTACAATCAACAATCACATTCAGATTGTAGGTTATAATTTAAATCATACCCAACATTTCACGCAACCATTCAAATTGCACACGTGAATCTGGTTTTATTAAGATGTCCGCCCCTTGACTTTTGCTAGGCACATACTTGATCATTAAATGGCCTTCATGAACTAACTCACGCATAAAATTAAAACACACATATTTATGCTTTAAAAGCTTATGAAATTCAGGGTTCTTGGCCAACTTGTTAGTACTTGCAATGTCCAGAAGCACCACAGGCACAATTTTCAATGGAGAGATATCGTGGAATAGTTAACTCAGCCAGGCAGCATATTTTGCAACCTCGTTATCAGTAATGTACTCTACTTCAGTTGTCGACAGCAACACACTTTGCTGTCATCTGATCTCCCAGGGGATCGCCCCGTCACTGAACTTGAAAATGATTCCACTCACTGATAGTTGTGTATTGGAATAATCAACATCGCTGTAAGCTTAGAGTTTACCGACTTTCTTGTTAACTTTGTACCCGATGCTCATCAAATTTGTACCTCATATGTATTTCATAATAGGTTGGACAAATTTTCAGTGTATTTCTTCCGCATTTTAAAGGAACTGTGACACATATCTCATTAAAAAAATATCTGGTCACGTGATACAGATACATCAGACAGCCTATCACCTCTTTATACGGAGCAATAATTGGATTAGTATAACTCGTTTACCTTGTCTGTAAGCACTTCTCCATTGGTATTGAAACAGGATTTGCATCATTCGTGTTAAATTTTCAATGCATGCCATCAGTATAGATTGTTTTGATAAATAAAAACTGAACCATCATTATTGCATTCGATCAGCAAATTTACAAATGTATCTTGAATTCTGCCTTAAACTTGAACATAAAATCACCAATGTCGGACTTTCTAGTAGCAACAACCAGTACATCATCATAATAAAAAAACATTAATTTTCTGCCTTTATTAATGGAGTAGAATAAACATGGATCTGCCGTACTTTCACACATTTGGAGGGTAAATAACAAATCTTTGGATCGTTTGTTCCAGCATCAAGGCGATTTTTCAGCCCATATAGGCTTTTCTGAAGTTTTCAGGCACAATTGGTTCCATCATAAAATCCCTCTGGCTTCTCCATGTAACTCTCTTATTCAATTATACCGCTCAGAAAAGCTATTTTTATATCAAACTGTGCCAATTTGAGATGCTTATTGGCTGCAATACTAAACACCGCTCGGGTTTTATCAAAACGGGCAACAGGACTTAACGTTTCGGTGTAGTCGGTCCCTTCCCGTTGACTGAAACCTCTGACAACTAGACGTGCCATGTACCAATTCATTTAACCATTGGCCTTCCACTTCACGTTACACCCAGTGATACGAAATAGTCTTGAGATCTGCCTGTGGTTCATCTATTGTCCATGTTAAATTTTACTCCTGCAATTTAATTTCTTCTTCCATCGCTGCCTTCCAGTATGAGTGTTCTCCAGACTTTGATGTCTCAGCATAATATTTTGGCTCACCTACTTCAAATAGCATCAATTCAATAAGGCGCTTAGGTCGTTTAGTTGTTGCTCGGTCTCGTAATGACAGCTTTGTCAATTAAGCTAAGGTATCAGTCAAACTTGTAACAGGCTCGTTTTCCTCAGCTTCTGAGTTGTTACTTATGTCCACTGGAAATAATTCCAACGTCTCACTAAACTCCAGCTGAAACATGACGTGTCTGCTCCGGATTACACAATTCTCAGACTTCATCCAAATTCGGTAACCATCCACATCTTCTAAATATCCAACGAATACGCCTTGCTTCCCCTTAGCGACCCATCTCTTCTGCTTTTCTGCTGGCACATGCACATAACAGTCAATACCAAAGACGTATGTTTTTCAAGATGTTCAGTCTTTCTCCTAAATAATTCATAATATGTCTTCCCATCAATACTAATAGGTCCCATTCTATTAATAATATATACAGCAGTATTCACAACCTCAGCCCATGGTAATTTTGTCAATTTTTTCGCCAAAAGCATTGTTCGAGTAAGCTTGAACAATGTTATGTTTGTAAGTTCAGCACTGCCATTCTGCTACGGCATGTATGTATTTGTTATATCAAGCTTCACACATTTCAATTTCAGGAGTTTTCGCACATCACTATTATCAAATTCCTTTCCACTGTCACACTAATATGTTTTTACTGCACGCCCACAGTGATTACCAGAAATTTTTAACATTTCAGTTATCTTTCCCACAGTCTCCAATTTTTCTTTAAGAAAGTAAATCACACGAAACTGCGAATAGTCACATTTGAAGCACACAACAAAATACTTTGCTCTGCCCAATGACCCATACTCTATAGGCCCACATAGATAAACGAGAATAACTTCACCAGGTTCCTTGGCACGTTGTTCGTGTGATTGGAAGATTTTTCAATGATGCTTCCCCTAAACACATGCCCCACGAAATGCATCATTCACCATAACTTCAACTCCATGTCTTTTAAGAATTTTCTGTACGTGACGTTTGTTTTGATGACCAAACCACTCAAGCTAGATCTGCAGCGTGTCCTTTGATGTAAAACTTGGTTCACTTTCACAGGATGACGTTTCCGGTGTTTTCACATGGATTTACATTTAGGATATTTTACCAACCCAAAAAGCACGTGTCTTGACAAGGCCATATTTTATGAATTGACACCCGGTCCTGGATGAACTACATGTCATCCCCTTTGTCAACTGTATATATTTCAGAAAAAAAAATCTTTGTACATTCGGCAAGTGCAGATAATTTCGTTTATAGCTTGGTAGTGGATTGATCACCAATTTTTATTTTTACCAGTGTTGTGAAGCGTTCAAAAGATGAAAACCATTCACAGTGATACCTCATACGATCGGTCGCACCAGAGTCAACAATCCACACCTCACTATGAAGTTCAGCATTCATAACCTCACTTATAAAAGCTTAAACACTGCTACCCCCAGTTGACGTACCGCCATCTTGTCCCTTCTTCTGTTTTGGACAATTACGTCGAATATAGCCTTTCCCACCACAGCCATAACATTTGAAGTTTAGTTTTTTATCCTTGTTCTTTTCGGCTGTAACTCCACCAATTTTTTATTACTCTCTATTGTGACCAACGCCATTTTTGCTAGGCTCGCTCTTACCTTGAATTATACTTCTGGCTGCCATCATCGCTACCAACTCTTCACATTTTTCCATTCTCTGTTGGTAACTCTTCTCGTCAGATGCCAGCACGTGCACTAAATTAGCAAATGTTTGTTGGTCTTCAGGCCTCGTCCACCACGGCTGTCAAATACTTTCGTAGTCATCTGGTAGTGTATCTAATAACTTTACCATTAATGATGACTCATCCAGCTTTACGTTTAACTGCTGCATTACGTAACACTAATCCTTCAAACTTGTCAATGTGGGTCACCATATTGTCAGTTGAATTCATACTGAAACCAAAAAATTCAACTTGCACAGTATGAGATGCTTGCTTTGTTGCTCAAAAATCGTGTGTAACTTGATCCACATATCTCTTGCAAATTCACATGCAACCAGCAATGCCATCACTTTGGCCTCTAACGTTTTTACGATTACTTGGACTCACTGCTCGATCCTCCTTGTCCCATGCCTTCGTGGCTATGTCATCCGTAGCTTTCTCAGCTACAGTTGCGCCATCGGTTAATGCTTTTGGATTCGTGACATCACAAATACACACTTCATATGCACTTTCAATGCCACTTAGCAGGTTTATAGTAGAGAATTTCCAAATGCTCTAGTTTTCGGAACCTCGTAGTTTTTCAATTCCATGATATTCCATTGTCAATTCCAGTTGCGTACTTCCAAATGCACAGGTGCGATCACTGTCAGTATTCACGTACCCAAAATTAACAATCACAATGAAAAAGACAGACTGAAATGCAGAAACACTTATTTCCTACTTATGCCGCACACGAACTAAGCTCATGCTACCATATTGAGTTACAGCGGTGTACGAAGTATAATAATTATTTACTTTACTGAGACATGACATGAAAAACAATTACAAACAAAAACTGGTATTTTACAACGAACTCACGAAAGCCAACTTAAATATATTAAATATTATCAATAAACAGAAACGGTATCAGCGATACCAATATAAAACTATATTTTCCAACTAGTACCTATAATAATTAAATGTTTTTACAATAATATAAATGATTTTGTGCATCTGGGCAGATTTTTTTGTAAAAATGAAGGTAATTGATGAAATTGACGGATGGGTGAATTCATCTCAGAGAGTAGTTAAATGTGTGTGGACTAATGCAAAAAATTAAGTAGTATCTAAAGAGAGAAATATGGCATTATATAAACGTGTGCTAGCACCAACATTGTTTTATTGATGTTAAGCGTGGGTTAGTCAGGAGAGACAAAAGCATGACAAAAGCGGTTGGAATGATATATGAGAAATGTATTTGAAAAATACTCGTATGGACAGAGTCAGTAATGAATGGGTGCTGAAGGAGTGCGATTTGGAAGGGAATCGATTAGGCCAATGTGAAAGAGGCGTCTTACGGTGGTTTGGGCATGTTGTGAGGATTATTATGGATCGAGTGACGAAGCAAATATATGAAGGTAGAATGTGTTGATAAAAAGGAAGGAGTAGGCTGTGTAATACGTGGCTAAATGTTGGGAGAATGTGTGACAAAGAGAAACATTAAGAGTTTTAATAATAAAAGAGCATGACTTAATGTATGGATGTTGTTGAGGTGAAGGGGGTATGCAAGGATAGGGAAGCGTGGAGAGAATTAGTAAGGTTCGATTAAGTACGTAGTTGTTGTTGTTGAGCTGCACGCATAGTTTCTTACCTACCCCGCAAGGAAACGGCTTGATTAGGTATGTATGTTTATTTTTAGCTTATGATTTTGGAAAAGTGAATTTTAAATTTAAGTTAGCATTAGTTGAAATTTCTAGGGTAGTTTTGGGTAGGGGGAGGAATTCCAGACCCATGACCCTTAACCCATGGCTTCGATCATGTGTGTAGTTATTTACTTTGAGTCTGTTAAGTTTATATATATATTATATGAATTGGTTGAAAAAATTATGGTAGTAAATACACGTGGTTAAACGAATATAAATGTTTTAATATTATCAAAAATTCATAACCACACAGTTTCGAACAGTTTTTACGTGTCTAATGTTTAATTATATTAATAGTATAAAATTAATATATTCACATTTTACTAACTTTGGTGAGTGACCACAAAGCATAGTTAAATAATTAATTGGTTAAATCAAAAAAACAAAAAGCAATAAATTCACAAACAGTTTTACTAGATTGACTCTCAAAAAAAAATCACACGTAACAAAGCTAAATAAATAGACACACGTTTTAAATATTGTGTGAAGATTGCTAGTATTATATTAATGCAGTTATTTATTTATTTTTATAGGTACTCAAAAGTAGCCCTTCAAAAAAATATGAAAACATTAATAATGATCACATGTTTTAAATAATGTGCATGTGACTTTTTGCTATAATGATTGAATTATGTTTTATTCTCAAAAACAAGTATTTAACAAAACCATGGAAACTCAAATTAACAAAATGTCTTTAAAGAAAGAATTAAATTTTATTTAATAGGGTAATATTAAAATTGTAGAACCCTTGAGGCACGTGATACAAAATTTTATGGGCAGCTATTACCAGCTTTGTCTTTATTTCTCTCAGGCGGAACATGTACCCGCCCCTATCTCTGGCAGAAGCCATTTAGGACGGTGAAGAGGTGTATTATAATGGCTTGATTACATGCACGAGAATATACATGACTCATTTAGGAAGAGGATCATGTCCCACCAATCATGAAGTTCTCGAGACAAGATCATGCCAAAGTTAGAAGTGTAGTCGTGGGAACGTCACATCTAAAAGTAATGTATTTGGCTATATAGAGGGTTGAAAAAGAAGGTGTAGAAATAGCACTCGCATTATCTTGAAGAGGGGACGAGAAAACCACAGTGATAAATCACATAGGAAAAACCAACCCCCATGCACCCAGATGAGATTCGAACCTTAACCTACCTTTCAGCAACAATCTAGTGACTTTCCACGGGAATTTTTTCACTTTGGGTTTTCCAATCTCCCACTGCACTCATAGCCAGGCACTTATATATTATTTAGCCTACTATTGGATAGCAGAACTAGCTCATTACAAATAATATTAAATGTATTTTTCAGTACCCCTGGAATGTATCTTGGATACACTAAATGTGTAGCTTAACCATTTAAGGCTGAGCCTACCCATAAATGCACGATTATAAACAAAAAAGTATTTAAAAAACATTTAATAATTCAACATTATTGTTTTTATTTATTTTAATAACATATCCGGGCATCTTTAATAATTCTTATGGACTTTTCAAACCATGCTAAAAATAGTTATTGAAATATTTTCGTTAAAATGTTTCCATTCCAATGCATTTTAATTGGGAAAACAAAAATTATTGATTGATTTATTTACACATATGGACACACATAGTATTCCTAAATTTAGCTCACCACATTTAAAACAGTCACCCCTTGTCTGATAGACAAATTAACGCAGATTTTGACGTGAAGTGATGGCATTTATTAGACTTTCTTTTCATCTATTAATGTTTAGTTTAACTTATTACACGAGCTTTGCTAACATTTGGATCTACCGTTTATACTTTGCAAAACAACAGCTATGTACGTCTTTTATTTCATAAAGAACTGGAAAGGGTACGTTGGTTAGGGGCCATCCTTAAATTACGTTAGGACATTTTTTTTTTCCGATTTTTGACCCCCGCTTCCCCTCCCACACCCCACGTAAGGTTTCGTAAGATTTTCCATGACACCCCCCGATAAAAATCCTTACGTAAGATAAATTCTGACTTCCCACCCCCTCGTAATAAAACTTAGTGAAATACGGAACCTCCCTCCCCACCCCAAAATCTCTACGTAATTTAAGGACGGCCCCTTAGGCCATGGCCCCAAAATGGGTACACAACTGACCAAAGCTCCTGAAATACTGGTATAAATTTTTTTTCAGATTTTCACAAGCTAAGGGATAATAGCGCTCCGAATCGTACCCCACGTTAATTCACATCTAGTTAGGATTTAGGACTTAGAGAACTCGACTCTATTGGGATTCAAACTGACCAACTAATCATATGTTATTGGTCAAAGCGATTTGGCGTACTTGACACTACCCGAGGTCTCTAATAGACCAATATGTCATATTTTTCTACCCCAATCTTTTGTCACTATTGGTATTCTCCAGACCAAAGATTCACTTTTTTTTGTTCATGACCCTTTTTCATTAGGCAAAATAACTAGCAAAACTGGGCAGTAATAGAGTTATGTTGAGATTTTTTACACTCTAATGTCAGTAGTTTTAGATCAAATGAGAAATAAAAGTAACAAACATATATATGCCAAAAAGTCCCCGGGTTTTACTTCCCGTCCGGGCTGAATGAATGCATATTAATTACGATATCGGGGTGGTGGTGGTGATGAAGGTAGAATGAATTACAGGAGATGTACCCACATTTGCGTGGGAAAATAAAAGGAAACACTGAATAAGATCGACCCAAAATACCTTCAGCAGGTATTTGAACCCCAACCTCTTCGTCAATGACAAACCAGTCTATTGTACTAATGCGAGAAAGACGCTATCCTAGAGCATGTGACCACAATAGCGGTAAATTGCTATTTTTGAGCACTTGTATGAAAAAGTCGCTCAGAACATTTTATTACCCATCCAAACTACCCAAAGATGTACACTAATGGGAGGGATAAGGAAGTTAAATGTCGCCGTATGCTGGGAGGCATGTGTACGTTTCAATGGACTGTATTTCCCCACAAAACTATGATTTCACTCTCTCCCTATTTGAAGTCTAAACAATCATACACGTAAAGAAAATATTGTAATCATGAATATTTTCGGCCTCTAGAATTCCCCGACTGGTTTTTGGCTTATTTCGGACGTGTCAGACAGAAGCGTCTTTCTGGCTGGGATGGCTAGGCTAATTTTTCTGCTAGAGAGTATTATTGTTTTATCTCCTCACATTTAGTCCAACTTGTAACGTATAAAAGAGTTAGCCTGATATGTTAATGTTCGTTCGCCACTATTAGTATGATAATTTTACATAATTATTGAATTAAGTTCAAGGTTGCTATTCTGTACTATGGTAATCAAAAGGGGATGATGTCTTATTTTATAAATTAAAAGTTCTGGTCTTTTATAGTTTTTTATTTTAAGTAGATAAACAGATTTTGCTAGATATTTCACACGTTGTAAATATTAATTTAAAAACCCGACTATTGTAGTATGTGTATGTTAATTCCTGGCACGTGAAATTTGTCAAAGACCCGACCCACACGGTTCCTCGTCAGGATTGCAAGTGAAGAGATGCGCACTTTGAAATAGGTATATCTAGTGACATCTCCTTCTCGAAACTTCCAAAAAAAAGAAAGAAAGGTGTGGTCATCCAGGTGCGTCTCTAACTACAAAACTGAGTTCGCTTTTCAAACAGAGACGCAGCCAGATTTCACCATACCTTGCAACTTAACACAAATAAATCTTACCACCCGCTCGTATTTATAATATTGTAATTTTGAATATAGATGTGAATAATAAATTATTTAGATGTATAATTCCATATCATTACAAACTTGAGTCGCCTATACATTTTACAGTCCAGTGGACCCTACACTTCCTATCTCTATCAATTCTAGTAAAAGTTTGCTCTCAGCCTTGACTGATTACCGGTCAGCCAGCCTCCCAAATGTTTAAACAAACCAGTAATGCTGCCAACCTGATGGCTGGAATTCACCAGTTTGTATAACGTTAGCAACGCCATCTATTTTGAGAGATGAAAGCTCAACACACCACCAAAGAGGGTAGCCAAACCCTTAACACCCATTAGATGTCACGTGGACTAAGGTGTGAAGCTCATCTGAGCTGGTTTGCTGATGACGGGAAGGTTACATACAGGTGTACCGTGGGCTGTTTTTTTACAACCCCACTCTCCTAGTAAATTATGGTACATTCCCCCTAAGCTTTATCTTATTTGTTCCTATTCCAGTAGCACAAATTTAAAAAAATTGGCACAGCCCCCCCTCCTTGGAAAAGCTGAAAAAGTGGGAATTTTTTTGTTTCTTATCTTAAATTATTAAAATGCAAAGGTGGACAACCGATTTTTTAATTAGCCACAGGTATGAAGAGGGAGGAATAAAATTCACCACACACTGTTAAAATGTAGAGATTAGGTTGTTCAATCGAACATTTAAAACAAAACACTATTTGAACAAGTTTATTCAAAACGTGTACACTTTCACTACTTAGTTAAAATTATTTCCTAAAATGCAAATTATGAAAACTGTTAGAATTAGAAATGTTGGATTTAATTTAAAATAAACTTTGACAATCATTTGTCTGACATGTTGCAGAAACATTGACTGAATATCCGAACTCGATGCAATTCTTGGCTACGCCTCTAAATTAACATCAACGATTTGAGATCTATATTTTGACATGATGAGTCCCATCGTAGAAAACGTTGATTCATTCACCCACGTTGCTCCCAACTTCGATAGTAATTTCTAAATGATAAATTTCAAAGTTTTGAGATCTTTGTTAGTCATAATAGATTTCCACATATCCTGTAACTGAAGAATTATGGTAAATTTAAGTGTTCCAAATTTTTAAATGAAATAAAATCATATTCAAGGCCACTACTGTCCAAAGACAAAAGGATGGAAATTTCTTTGCTTGGGTTTGTAATGTCAAGGTGGAATGGATCACGCAGGAATTTAAATGCCAATCTGAATTCCTTGAAATCATAAAAACGTGATTCAAATTTATGGGACAGGGTTTTCTTCAGTTTACATAAAGTTTGCGCTTCACGTCTAGTATACCACACTCCTAGCTTTTGTCCAATGATACGCAGGGAATATCCATTTACAACCAGCACACGCAATCAGGAAAAAAATTGATTTTACCACGAGCGTTGGCAAACTCAATTCGCGATTGTCGACAGTGTTTCCCACCCTGGTTCTAGTGTGCTAGGACTGATTAAGTTTGAACTGAGAGGAAATTTACCCTTGTTTTTGTGGAGAGAGAGTTGGAAAACATTTAAGGAAAACCTCCCTTAGAACACCCTACCGAGGATCAAACCTGCCCGACGTACTTGACATTTGCCATTTGGTGGATGAGTATATGTTCATGTCCACAGCCCTAGAATTTTTCGGAATTTTAGCAACCAATCCCCAATGTTTGTGCTTTCAACTGCACACAAACATTGATGCGAAAATGTTATGGTTCCCAGGAAAAAGTAACTTCCCCCGGGCTTAGTACGATAAGGGGAAGCGAATCGTTTGAAGTGGCCGCACGTCCTCAAACAGCTCGCGGGGTGAGAGGTTGGGAGAGAGACAAAGGGATAGACCTCCATGTTTGTCTGGGGAAAAAGGGGGATGAGGCGTATTTGAATTTGGCCTGCGGTAGGAGTAGGTGAAGGAAGAAGGGGTTGCTTAACTAAAATCTCGTCATAATTTCCAACCGCTTGTCTATTTGTGAGAGCGTGTGAAATAGTTTAATTGGTTTAAAATCACTTATGTTTAATTATGTGTTTGTGTGAAAGTATTTCACGCATTTAAAGCATGTATGACTAATGGTATCCTTTTCGGTCGTATGTCTTGAATTAATCTGTTAGGCCTATACATTCATCCCGGTCGAGTTAGAACTATTTTTACTGTCGTTGTTTTTACTTTTTAATCTTGGTGTATTGACTCGCTTCGGTGATCGAATGGTCTAATGTAGTGATGAGCACAATCGAGTAAAAATAATCGAGTAACTCGATTGTGTTATGTAATCGGCATTACTCGAGTAACTTTACTCGGACCTTGTTATTATTTTATTTTCTCTTTTCTTACCAGCTAAGTGAGAATCGACCTTATTGGCTGGACTGTTTACCATGCAATTTCCATTTAAAAGGCATATTCCCTTAGAACTCATTTTTCACCAACAGCTTCTGCTGCTACGCAAAAATCACCCTTTATGGTTTAAAAGTTGCACATGCGTTTTCAATACAAAATACTCGCAGATGCAAGTGGCCCAATCGAAAAGCATGCGAACTAAGCGTATTACATTTCCGATTCTTTTTAAAAGTACTCGATCTCGATGAAAGTTACTCGATTTTTTACTCGGCACCTCGGCAGTCTTATTTCCACAATCGCATAGACGAAACTAATTACTGTCTTTCTTAATTATTTTATTGATTATAATTTCTCCTTAGCAAAATATGAGTATTTATAAATTGAAACTAATTAGAGTAAGTTAAAATATAGAGAAAAAAAACTGTTTTCACTTTTAAAAAGGTAGAATTATTATCAATTACTTTAACATGAATGTCTAAAGAAAAGTTTATTTCATTAAAAAGAGCACAAAACTTTATTTTTGAGACACGCATACTTTTATATTGAGTGTACATGCAACGTGAAACCTGAAAATAAGAGGGTGGAGGTCACTGTCAGTGTCAACTGCCTACAACAGCAAGAGATTATTGACATGTTGTTAGTCTCGAATCCCATTGCAAGACTCCCGAGTAATGTTGTCCAACCGATTGCCACGGGATGATTCGAGTAGATGATTCGCTAAAAATTACTCGAATACTCGATTCTTTTTACCTTTTTGAAACTTTCTGGGTGGCGGACCGGTCTTTCAGCCAATTTTTATCTCGTGATCCACATTAATATGACGGCTTAAATAAATTATAAACTATTCGGGAAATTATGTATATTATACATATTATGGATCTAAATGGTGAAACACCTTCTGTAATATATTTATTTTTACATATAAATTTTGGTATATAATAAAAACTATTTTTTTAGAGGTTTAGTATAGTATCTATTTACTAAAAAAAAGCTTTTTAATCAATAATGTGATGCTTTTTTTGTGCACACAAAAATTTCAGGTTAAAATAAAAGATCAATTATATCACCAGATAGGGTTCGAAATCCAATATATTCATTAATTTATTATTTAGGAAAACCAAAGTTGATAAACGCGCTTTGCCCTTATATGTTGTGACAAAGGGCATGCATGATACATCTCATAGCTTTATTCGCTAAAGCAGGATATTCATGATGACAGTTCAGCTTGAAACTAATTATAGAATTGTTATCAAAGTTGTTCTTCAGTTCAGTGTCACACTACCGTTCAACAATATTGTCAATGTCTCGTCAGTTTTTGTGTTCGCAGTAAATGGGTTCCTGATCCATGTTTTACCGCTGTCAATTGGAGGAAAATATTCCTTTAAGCTTGATTCCAGTCCTAAAATAACTAGCAGTGGAAATTTAATCTCATAATGTCCTTTTTGTAAAGCTGTTAATTTAGAAAATGACTTGTAGTTTACTTTTTCAACACAATTAGGTCCCAAACGAAGGTTTTTAATATATTTCATATCCTTATAAGCCCAAATTTAAGTTATTTAAAATATCAAGAATATTGCAAAGGTAGTCTCTCCGCCCTAATTAATCAAATATATACATTAGCACTGTCTTTAAATTCAAATATGACATGATTTAAAGATGGAGGATGTTTAGCTAAAAACAATAAAACGTATTTCTTCTATTTCAAAAATGAATTTCAAAATATACCCCCTGACAGCCATAGAACCTCGCAATGTAAAAGTAGATGCTAATGTTCACTTCCCGTTTATTTGCATAAAGCAGTAAATATTCTAGAGTGCTTGGGCGATATTTTATATAGTTTGGGAACTTAAGCAAGTTGCCTACCTGTGACGTCACGACGGGTCGAGATAGGATTTCCCAAGTTAGTGAATTAACGTTTTATTCAGCGATCTTAACATTTTTTTAATAACGTTGAAACAAAAACCATACATTCTTAAATAACTCTAAAAATGGTCTTAAATTCTCACAAAACTATTATTTTTATATTGAAGTAGTTTTTTTGTAGAAGTATTTTTTTTTATAAATCATCTACAACTTAAGCTATTTGACTTGACCACGAAAATAGCCTGTACGAGTCTTCTTGCCAGGATGTAGATTAACAAATTCAGTGGTAGCATATGTCTATCTAGAATAGGAAACAAGGAAAAGGTAATTTTAAAAACAAGTCAATGTTTTCAAAGCGCAAATAGTATAGTGAGTGTGTAAACTCGTCAGTGGAAAGGGGGAAGGGTTATCGGTAGATATACAAGAGTCATCTCATGGTGAATTGCTCATTTTCTTCCGTCTCTTTATATTTTACACATTGGTTTCTAAGTGCGATAGTGATTAGGTGCGTCAATTTAAGATGCAACCGGCATCGTCAAATAGCTTCGAAATCTCCAAGTAGACAACAACGTTAACAGGTTCTTGGATAGTTCCATTCAAAAGTAATGGAATTGTTTTCCCAGTTTTCCCTTGGGTGAAGTTCAGTACGAGAGCCTGCCATTGCTTATGTTTCATCGCTACTTAGCCCTACACATTGTTTCAGTTCAATGCCATTTTGAATTATATAATAAATAATTAAATAAAACATTTCTTACGCTGTTGTTCTTATTGCAAGTGATTTTCAAAAGAAATATTCTTCATGGATCATGTGTTTATGATCATATCTTATGAAACCCATTAAATTTGCATTGTCTGCTATGTCTTTAGTTTCATACACTTGCGAAGGGGGGGAAAAAAATACAACTTTGAATTTGACTTGTGATAGTTTGCTTCGCTCCCATCAAACTTTCACACTTCGCCCGTTCCGTACCAATTTCTGGCGCCTCCTTAACATTTTGGGCACAAAGCCGTGTATAAGTTTAGTCAAAATTCTACTGACCAGATTTTCTTATTAGTAGGCCAGTACCGAATTTCAACCCATAGTTTGTGAAACACTGGTCCAAATCGTCACTTTCTCAATATATTAGACTGCTGATAACCAGGAGATTGGGATTCAAATCCCAGCCGGGTGTGTTGAGGTTGGTTTTTCTTAAATGTGTTTCCACTCTTACTCCAGGCAAATTCGGGGCACACTTCATCTAAATTAAACCTTCCTCATTTTAAACGTAGTGTGATCAGTATATTTGCCTATAACTTTAACGGGTATTCAAACAGTTTTTTTTAACGTGCACTTTCTAAACACATATTTATATAATTTTAGGACCTGATAACATAGTCATATGGCAACACCAAACACCAACACCTATAAATATGTATTTATTTTAAAAAGCAGTACGTTTAGCTCCCAGTTTATTCAAGACTAAACGGTAAGAATTGCTAGGATAAATTAGTGGAAATGCACTCACACTAGCCTAGAGTGAGGATTGTAAAACCACAGTGATAAATTGCATGTGAAATTCACCCAGTGCACCCAGCCGGAATTTAACTCCTATCGTTCCGCAAAGGGTGACCATCAAGTGAGATTCTGACATCATTCATTGACTACTCGGGTATTGGTTAGGGTTTGAGTAGTTTTCTAATAATTAGGGACGAAGTTCTTGTATGAGCATATTTTCAACCTAAAATAACACAAAAATTGCTATTTAATTTATTTCAATGTGTGTATCTTGTATATGCTCATGGACAATAGGTTTACATTCCATTCACTCTGAAAGGTAGCATTCTTACCTTGACGTATTACACTATGTCCCTATATTATAAGCTGAGCCATAGTGAAACTATGCAAGGGAAGCTCATTACCTTTCAGGGTAAATGAAGGAACGTTGTTTATATTTATTTTGATATTCTTTCAGGCGCTACACAACTCCGAGGCTATTATTACCCTCTAAACTTTAAAGTGTAGTGATCTCAAAATTATTCACATTCGGCCTCTTTTTGCATTGGTTAACAATCGAATACTTGTTACCCACTGAGACTTAGACCCATGATTCAACGATCACACCCCCGGGTGAGGCTTGCAATCTCCAACAGAGACAACATTTCACGAACATATATTCTGGACAGCAGACAATTTTAAATCTAACACACACAAAAGCTAAAAACTTTAGCCGTCAATAATTCATTTATTTAAACATTACACAACCGCAAATACCAACTTTCGGGATTGTTGGGTTTGTTACCCTGCATGGCCGTGTTTAATGAGAAATGCTAATTTATACCATTTATTTGTATAATCCAGAAAATTACGTTCATTTGCTAGCACCCACTAATTGTCAAGTGTATTAGCGAATTAATCACATAATCTGATAATACATGGTAACGTTTTCATCATAGGATGCAAACACAGCGCAGAATAAATCACGGGTATGGAATAGAATCAGGGAGGAAGGCTTTATTTGAATTAGAAGGCCAGATATATTATTTTGGGTATGCTTGGTTACTTTGAAAAGGATGGGCAAGAGGGTTATATTATGGCTGATTTGAATTGGTTTATCTAATAATTCAAATCTAATTATGATATTTTAACAACATTAAACTTATTTCCAAGGTTGCCTCTATTTTCCAGGTTTTCCTGAATTAATTTCAATATTTACAGACACTTTGAATCAGCGTCCTTATTTTTACAGTTCACGTTTCTTTGCAAATACATACTAATTAAACTATTGATTTAAGGTTTTAAACATGCCAATAATTTATCTTTTTTTGTTGTGAAATTCAATGTGTTTACCCATTTTTTTTCCAGACCCAAAAATGTCCCTGTATGTTTTAGGTTTTCCAGAATCTTGGCAGTTATAGCTTTGTTAAAAAAAAACTGGACTACCTTAGAAATGGTGACCGAACAGTTAAAAACGTTAGACAATAATTCCGTGTGATTAACAATGTAATTTTTCCCAACTTCTCTCCACGCTAATACGGACTCTTTTTCTTTACACTATTATTGTTGCAGTCCACACATAATTATAAGCCTATGTGTTGTAAATGTTGATACCTCTTCTACAACAATGGATCAAAAAGATGTGTAGTGGTTCATCTTTACCTGATCATCTTTGGAATGATATGATCTGTGGGTTTTATTGTGATTCGTTTGTAACTGTTGCATTGAGTTTATAATAATATGGTAAAGTTTTTAATAAACTAATGTTTTTGACTGTTACATTGTTGATTGAGTTTATAAAATAGTAATGTTTGTAATAAACTAATGGTTTTAACTGTTACATTGTTGATTGAGTTTATAAATTCATAAAGTTTATAATAAACTAATGTTTTTAAATGTTGCATTGTTGATTGAATTTATAAAATAGTAAAGTTTGTAATAAACTAATGTTTTAACTGTTGCATTGTTGATTGAGTTTATAAGATAGTAAATTTTGTAATAAACTAATGTTTTAAACTGTTGCATTGTTGATTGAATTTATAAAATAGTAAAGTTTTTAATAAACAAATGGTTGCAGCTGTTGCATTGAGTTTATAAAATGGTAAAGTTTGTAATAAACTGGTTTTAACTGTTGCATTATTGCTTGAGCTTATAAAATAATAAAGTTTGTAATAAACTAGTGGGGTTAGCTGTTGGATTGTTGATTGAATTTCCAAAATAGTATAGTTTGTAATAAACTAATGAGCGTAAAATTTCCTTAACCTAGCTCGTTTCCATAAATTGTCATCTCTGTTTCGTTTGAATCAAGCCGTTAGTAATGATAGTGTTAGATATAACGATAAAATATCCCCTAAGTTTTTAAATAAACTATTTAAATATGAGAGGTATTTAATGTGCACATTCTAATTAAACTTAAAATTATATCAGCAATAGACTTACAAACTCACTTAACACTATAATAGACAAAACACCTAGTCTTCCGGGCAGCAAATTATCAACGTAGAAGAAGCAAACCTCAATTTAAAAAATAATATGTTTTTAGGCCATTCTGGGAACTAAGCCCGGGACTCTTAGTTTACTAGCCAGATGTGCTACTGAATAATTCAAGGAGTCAAAACACTTTACCGCTCATTCTTCTCATCTTACTAAACGTCCGGGTTATCCGGACATATTAAATAGAGCTGAGGAAGGTGGAATTTAGAAATCGATCCGAATGTGTGTAGTAAGTCAGAGTAGGAAATTATTTGGGGGAAAACCACCTCAGTACACCCAGCTGGGATTCAAATTTCTATATTTCAATCACTAGTAAACCATACGATACGAGACTGACGACTTTTTTCCTATGTTCTTCGGTGTTGGTGAACTTTTTTTCGGGTTATATGCCTATGTACTAAATACGATAATATGCTATGGATTAAGAAAATGGAATCTAGAGGAAATGTATCCGCATTTGTTTGGAGAGAGAGTGGAAAACAATTCTAAGAAAAATCTCCCTCAGTACACCCGCCCGTGATCCGAGCTCAATCTCCCCGTCATCGGCAGTCCACTTTATTGCTTGAGTGACGCCTCAGACCATGTGGCCACCGAAGTGGGCGACAAAAATGAATGTGTTGAACCCATACTGAATAAGTAACTGTTGTGGAGATACGTAGGGAGTAGATAGGAGAGAAAGAACATGGTATATTTGAATGTTATTGATAATGGCGTGGGAGGGTAAAGAATGTGTCACGGGTTATTTGTAAAGCAAGGCCGAGGTGTAGTTAAATGCTATGGTGCAGATTCTTATCGGTAGCAATGGAATTCTCCCCTCTACTCAAACCCCACCACAAGGGAGGCGTAACTTGGAGCAATGCCAACATTCCGGTCCTGCCTGACAGTGATTATAATCTGGGCACCACTGCGCTATGAAGCTTCAAGCATCCTCTAACCCAGCTTCCAAACCATTCAAATATTAACAAACAAAAAAGTGCCTACAAACAAGTTGAACCAAATACGAAATGATAATAAAAGATGTGATTTATTTCTATGAGAGTTTTTTTGGTCGAGTTTGTGGATAGTAATGATAGCCCGGTTAATTTAGAAATGGCCCACATTGTTGCTAGCATGGTCTAACTCGTCACTATCGTGTTGGACTTAAGAGAATTTTCCGGGAAATTTTGAATTGGAGAGTTTTTGAGAAAATTTTCTGCAGTGGCGGCTTGCGGTGGAGGGGTTAAATTGTGGAGGTGGCACCTAGAGCCTATTATACTTCAAAATATATTGTGTTAATAGACGAGTGTGTTATAAGAAGGGGTGAAGGAGAGGTAGATAGGAAGCACGGAGGATAGGGGAAGACAGATGACAGGCCAACCTTAACATTATTTTAGTTAACTTATTGATAGTAAAAAAATTGAATTATGATTTATGAACATAACGGGTCTACAAAGGTTCGCATTGATTTGTTTCTTACTACTTTTTTTTAGCGTCACGGCTTACTATCCGTTCGGGTTATACGCCTATGTACTAATTACGTTAATGTGTTAGAGATGAGGAAGGTTGAATTTATAGGAATTGCACCCGTGAGAGTGGAAAACTATTTAGGAAAAACCACCCTCAGTGCACTCGACCAGGATCAAACTTCAATCTCCCCATTCTCAGCAGTCTAGTCTATTGTAAGAGTAGCGCGTTAGACCGTGCGGCCACTGAAGCTCGTTTGATGATGTTTCTGGTGTTAACGCCCTTAGGAGAAATTAATCTTAAGTATAAACGTTGACATTTGGGATATCTATTTCTCGATTACATTAGTTCCATTTAATCAGTTGAAATTATTTTACAGAAATGATAATTGAAAATTTTCTGTCTCACATCTCAAGTTGGACTAGGTGATGGGGAGATTAGGGCTTGAATTCCAGTTGGGTGTATGTTTTTTGACTATATGTTTTTACTATCATTGCTTCTGACTACCTGATAAGATTATACACAATTTACCAAATGAGATCCCACTCTCCACGCAAATACGGGTACATATCTTATAAAATTATACCTTCCTCATCCTTATTCCATTAGCGTGATAATTAATGTGAGCACATAACATGAAGTAATACTAATATACAGTGAAAATGAAATGAATATAGAAATACTCATCTTTTAGTCTGATTTGTCGGTGGTGGTGTGATTGGGGTTCAAATCCAGGCCGGGTTTACTGAGAGTAACTTTTCATGAATGGATTTCCAATCTCCCTCTATCCAAATACGGGTACTCTTCCTCTATAATTGTATACCATCCTCATTCTTACATCATTGGTGTAATTAATTATATGTGGATATCTCGAACGAGTAGTAAAAAACGCAATGCAGTAAATATTTATTTATTTGTACTCTACGGTATTGTTTTTATAGATGGGTTAATTAACTTGAACTTTTCTAGCACACTGATTATATTAACAAAATCCTCTAATTATCGACTTAACTTAAGAGAGCACGTATAATACTACACGCCCATCCCAAGTACTATATATGTTATCGGCAATCAGAATGAACCCGTAAACAAAAAGTAAATATCCCTACCATCATCTCCCAGAATCAAACACAGGTCCCCAAGACTTGTGACTGATCATTCCAATCTTTTAACACACTTGTGATAAGAATACTCTATCAATTACTTAAAATATCTAATTTTAGATTACTAGGTGAGATAGATGATAATTATAATAATATTAATAATAATATTTAGCACCGCGTCTTACTATTCGTTCGAGTTATACGCTCAAGTACTAATTACGCTAATGAATTAGTAATTGGGAGGGTTGAATTTAAAGGAAGTGAACCCGCATTTGCGTGGAGGGGGGAGTGGAAAACTATTTAGGAAAAACCACCCCCAGTTCACCCGACCGAGATTCGAACCTCGATCTCCCCGTCCTCGGCGGTCGAGCTCAACACGACTAGCGCGTTAGCCAACTACGCCACCGAGGCGGGTATGATAATTATAGATTGGGTAGTTTACTCATGATTGATTTTTCAAAAATTTAAACTATTTTACAAATGGCTCAAACGATTTGGTTTCAAATGGGTATCTTAGTAGTTTTTTGAAACACATTTTAAATATTAGTAAGGAGATAAGATATTACTTGACCCAGAGTCACAACCTAAAGGAGAAAGGGATTACGATTAGAATATTCAATCAGTAAACTCCCATTTTTATATTTTCCATATCTCTTTATTAGTTTGTCACCGTTTTACAATTAATTTTTCTAAGAAAAATTCCTTATTCATTATGTTTCAATTTATAAAATAAAATACATAATTATAAGACTAATATTATAATAATGAGAGAATAACATTAATTTATGTTTTACGAAATGAAATTACTAGACCATTGCTAATGAGCCTAATATCGTAAGTGTTATGTGTTTTTAATTGTAATATATTCATGTATGGTACGAGTATTCTAATGTTAAATACATTTCTACTATAATTTTTTATTATATAAAATAGTTAGTGGGTATGTAAACCTTCAAACTTGTTTAATATATAATACAACTCTTTTGTATTTTATAATTTTTAACATCTTTTCATTACACACTGATTGATTTATAAATATATTGGTAGTGTTTGACATGAAAATTAACACTGTATATTTGTTGTTAGGGTTAAACCCATTTATGAGTAGTTTGATAATGACTGGTTTTTCAAAAAAATTGAAAATATTTTTAAAATTGCAATAACGATTTTGTTCCAAACAGGTATCTTGAGTGTGTTTAACATGAAACTAACCCTATATACATTGTTTTGGGTAAAAATTCGATAAAGGGTCTTTTACTGAGGAATTATTTTTTTAAATTCAAATTATTTTGAAAATAGCTATAGCAATTTTGCTTAAAATATGTATCTGGGAAGTGTTTAACATGAACATGAGAAATAAAGCTGTATACTTGTTTTGGAAATTTGGCTATAGTTAGTTTACTGATGATTGGGTTTTTAATTAGAATATTAAAACAAAATGGCTTTAGTGTTTTGCTTCAAAATTTGTATCAGGAGACTATTTAACATATAAATAATAATGTATTTTATCTAAAATAAATTAATTCATGGTAACTTATTTATAACAAATTACAGAAAATTTGAATTTTTTGAAAATTGATCTTGAAGATTGAATTCAAAATGGGAATCTGTAAATAGAGTGTTTCGTGATATATAAGAATACGTTTTTATTTTTACAAATAATAAATAATTTTAGTAATTTAGTTTAACATTTATATATAGAGAGCAATTATTGTGATTAGCAAGTTGATGTGTTTATTTTTATGAGTAAAACTTATATAAGAGTATTTTACTAAAAACTTATTTTTGAAAATTTTCTTAAAAGCTATAATACACAATATGAGAAAGTTTGAGCGATTGTGTAGTACCATTTATTTCATAAACTTGAATGTTTCAAATACTGGGGTTGAGATTAGGAGGGTAGTTTAAGGAAGGTTCACTAGCATTTGTTTGGGGAAAGGGTAGAAAAACTAAAGTGATAGACCCCTACACGTGGATAACCATCTTTCAATGTATCCAGCTGTGATTAGAACCTCGACATACCTATTTTTTTTTAATCCCCATTATTATTGACAGCTCAAATTGTGGGGTAGCTTTTGTGATTTGTAAAATTTGGTTTCAAAGAAAGTGCAATAGTTTGGGAAAGGGATATTTAAACTAAAGTTTTAAATATATTCCAAATTTTAAATATATTTGAGAGTTGTTTGCAGTATTAAATGTTTGTGTCAACAGATCCCGCGTCCCAAACACTCCAGACCTCAAAGCGGCTTAATTCGGAGAAGTGCTGGTAGGGGCTTTTGTGTTTTCCGCTTTGACGGAGCCGTTGACACTAAGAGGAGTAAACAAGACGTGCTGTTGTGTTGACTGACCCCTACAATTCACCAACTGTTCCATTTGACCCCAAGGCTCTGATAAAACCTAAAGCCTCGTGCGTCGCAAACATATGAGTCCGTACCATGCTCCGATTTTTACTCATTGTACTAGCTATTTGCATATTTTAATACACTTAATGAAGTAAGTGTGAGAAAAGATATAATTTAAAGTAAATGTACTCAAATTTGCATAAAGGTAAAGTGAGATACCATTTAAAAAATAAAACATCCTTGGTACACCCAGCCGGGATTTAAACTACGATATCTTAATCACCGCTAAAACATACAATGTGATATTGACACCTTTGGCCACGTGTCTACCTGTGTGGGCAGCGAATCCCTAAGGTATTGATGCGATATTACGCGAGCAAAGGTATAAAATGCTTGTATTGTTTGAGTGAATTTTCTAAGCTAATTTATATCAATCAGAACACTACTTAGAAACTAAACTAATTCGAGGACCAACACAACACCCAATCCCTCCTGCCCCATCTGTTAATTCTTTATTTTAAAACGTGTCATCTTTAGACAGTGATCTCTATATTATACTGGGTGAACATAAACATACGCCTTGCACAGGACCAAACAAAGCATGACGCTCAAGTTGGTCGTCTGCTTGAGTCTGGGAAGACAGATCTAATGGTTTATTTCAAAGTTATTTATTATTTTATTTAGCACCGCATCTTATTACACGTTCGGGTTATAGGCCTACGCCTAAAAGTACTAATTGTGCTAATGGGTTAGGAATTGGGAAGGTTGAATATAGAGGAAGTGAGCCCGCATTTGCGTGGAGAAAGAGTGGGAAACCATTTAGGAAAAACCACCCCAGTTCACTCGAGCGAGATTCTAACCTCGATAGCACCGTTCTTGGCAGTCTAACTGAACAAGAAACTAGCACGTTAGCTAACTACGCCACCGAGGTGGATTATTGCAATGTTCTTGTGTGAAAACATGTTTATAGTGCATAAAGCTCATGTTTTTTTTAAATAGTGGAGTATTATGTTACACTTGGGTGAATAAACACTTACGTTACAGGATATACAATTCAGTTTCACAGGCAATAGTGTACAAATATGAGTAAAAACTGTGACGTATTAAAAATATGGAGCTATCACCCATGTTTTTTACATTTTTCTAAGGCTACACTATGTTTATAGTTGACTAGTAAAATGTAGTCTATAATTGGTTTCAGTCCAGAAAATATAAATAAACATATTATAAAGAAAGTTTGATAACTATATTGAAATAATCCACCTCGGTGACGTAGTTAGCTAACGCGCTTGTTTCATGTTAAGCTAGACTGCCGAGGATGGGGAGATCGAGGTTCGAATCTCGTTCGGGTGAACTGGTGGGTTTTTTCCCTAAATGGTTTTCCAGTCTCCTTCTACGCAAATGCGGGTTCACATCATCTAAATTCAACCTTCCCAATTCCTAACCCAATAATGTAATTAGTACTTAAGCGTATAAACCGAATGGGTAGTAAGACGTGGTGCTAAATAAAATATAGTGAAATAAGATAGCTAACAACTTGATTACATATGTTTGAATGACAAACTTTGTGTAGTGGTCTTACGTTCAAACGATCATTTAGGCTATAGGCTTGTAGGAAGTACTAGTATATCCTGATTTTGGTAAGAAGCTTGTTTATGAAGGCATTATTTCGTACCAAAATACTACTTTATAATATTATTTTGGTATGATAAACGACCTTCTAACACGGTACGGTAAGATTTTAGTACGAAATGAGGCCTTTCAAAACGTGAATATATTAGCTACGATAATATATGAGGAGGTAGATCCTAGTAGATGTTAGAAATGTATCTAAATTTGTATGGAGGGGGTGTATTACATTATTTAGCTCGATCTTGGTGGTCCTAGAGGTAAAGTGTTTGCCTTAGTCGTGGGTTCAAACACAGCTGGGGTCAATGGATTTTTCTTGAGCGATACAAATCCGTAGCACACTTTCCTTCAGAGAGGAATTGGGGTATTTAAAAGAACCCTGGAAGATTATATGAAAATAACTTTCCCGGCAAAATTGGTAGGCACTTTCACCCTCACTCATAGAAATTCTCATGTGCTGATATATTCAATCGGCTCAGAAATTGCACGTTAAATATACAACATAATAGTAGCCATGCTTTTAATTTCTTTATATACAATTAATATATTGTTATTGTTTCTAAATAAAACATTTTTGAAATTATTAATTTACCTTTCATCAGCTGAAACGCACTTTGTGAAATATTTCATCGATTGTCTATTATAACTATATTATATTGTCAATAGAAAACAAAGTTCAGAAATTAAAGGTTTTAGGGTATTGTTGATTATTCAACCTAATACATAATTTGGTTAGTGCAAATCAAAAGGTTAATATGCCAACTTTTGTTTGGTACTTCAATTTTTATTTTCATTGTATGTGATAAATGTAGAAAGTTGTATGATCGTAGCTAACTTAATCTGTCCCCACTAAACTAATAAACGTTAACTAAATATATACTTAAATATTTATATTGTTTCTTTATAATGAATAAAAAATACCAGGTAAGTATAAACAAAATGTAAATTTACCTCCTTGTGAGTCTTACTCTCTAAGTTAAATGTTATTTTCCTTAATCCCCTTTCATTAAGTCTATACTAGCCGTATTTGGTAGCATAGCTCCTTCTCTGTCTTCCTAAAGTAGTGTTTGAATAATGTGTTATCCTACTGTTTTTGATTCCACCAAGTATTACCATAAAAATGCAGAACGCCCTATAAATATGTAATAAAAATTCCGAAAGTGGGTGTGTGTTCAGAAGGGGGGTATAAAGGTGCTAAGCATAGAATAAAGGGGGTAAAGAAGAGATCAAATCCAAAAGGATCACACGAGGTAACACACGCAATGGTATCTTCTTTTGTTTGTTCCCCCCTGTCTCCCGATCCCCCTCAAACCCTCTTCCACCGTCGTTTCTACGTCGACGGTAGCGCCTTGATACGGGATTTCTCTCCAAGTTAACCGGCTCGGTGTGTCTTACCTCTCTATCCATACACATACACAGAAAAACTAGGGTACCATACACATACACAGACACTAGAGTACGTTCGGTAAAGGTGGAAAGAGAGGAGAAAAAAAAACTATAAATCCCATTTTGGTATAGATGTCCTGAGGCTCTCTAGACCTCGCCTGAAAACGATGATCCGAAACTTTTTCCATTTAGCAGTAAGTTCTTCTTTTTTTTCTCCCCCTCCTTTCTCTTTTTCCCCCACTCTCTATTATGCTTCTCTTCTTTTTCTAAACACGTTCCACTGTAGACCTAATAAAATGAAACAATGCCCCACTCCCTCCACATTCTCTCTCCACCCTCCATCCCTCCGTTATACCCCCTACCTCCAACACGGTCCCCACACCTTACCCTTTACACCGAAATAAAGAATCTATGTAGACCCAGAAGCAAATCTGAGGGAGACAAAGCTAACAATGACTCGACAAGCGTATTGTTAGAACTCGTCGCGTGAACAATAGACTAAGGTACATGTAATGAATTAACATAGCAATTAATGCGAGATTAAATTCTGTGGCATACGCGACTATGAACCGATACATCCAAGTTCTAGCTCAGCCGGCTACAATAAAAGTAGGTTTATACCACCAATACTAATTCCCAAGCTCTCTTACAAGCTATGTGGGTGTATCAAAGATTCAAAATTAATTTCTTTTACTGTTATTTCCCCATATTTCTGCTAAAGAGACAGGGATAATATAGGTAGAATTGAAATAAAATGTATCCTCATTTACGTGGAGGTAGAGTTGAAAATTATTTTACACAAATCGTTCTCAGTACACGCAGCCAGGATTTAAATCTTGATCTCGCCATCCCCGGCAAGCAAGATTATATGATCCTGACATTTAGTCCGTGTGCCCACTGATTAGAGTACCCAAATGATATTATTGACTGGTGACCTGGCGGTCTAGGGGTAAGGTGTCAGATTTCTGTGCTGGGCGTCCGGGGTTCAATCCTCGGTCCCGGCACAGATTTATCTGATTGCCAAACCCTTCCTTCACCTCTGACAAGACGTGTATTAATCACAACTTGTGAATGTGTGGAATGCCAGGACTTCACCGTGGTTCGGATCTCACGTTAAACTTAGGTCCTCCATTACATCTCACAATCACCCTACCATTACATATTAGCTTAAGTGCGTATAACCCGAACGGGTAGTAAGACGCAGTGCTAATAATTTCAATTTCAATTTCAATTTCCTTTATTATAGTGCCGACCAACAGTCGTAAGACCCATAACAGGCCAGCACTGAAAAGGATAATAATAATAATAATAATAATAATAATAATAATAATAATAATAATAATAACTGAGGACAAAAAGAAACCTGTTTCAACACACATTTCATGTGTTTGGTTGTGTCGGGCTTATCATGTCTGACACAATATTATAGTGGCTTTAATTAGGGTAGGCACATACATCAGGGAGAGTCTAGTTCTAAAATACGTCACACAAGAGGATACCAGCAAATCAGCTTGAACCATAAAAAGTAACTATACATTAAATACTTTCAAATAATGACACCCATGACCAGACTAATTAGCCAAATTCATAGCATCCTAAAGCTACCAAGGATGGAACATTCAAAACTAAAAATAAATGTCTAATGGTGCTGTCAAAGTCGTCTGAGGATTTAAATATAGTTTAGAATTGACAGCTACACTCGGAAATTGAACCCGATAACTTTGGATACAAGTACTAAGTATTTAACTCTGAATCTGTTTCGGCCTGCATAAATCTTAATTCATAAATAATAGTTTTAAGACTGAGTTTGTGATGGAAGTGTGAAATCTTCAGTTAATTAGTAACTATGGTAATGTTCAGAGCAACGGCGCGATAAGCCAAAGGATCACGTATTGGATTCCTAATCTAGCTGTCCATTTTTCAACTATATTTAAATTGACAACTTTTAACGGCACCATTTAAGTACTTTAATTATGATATCTGATAATAGAGGCTTATAAATTATTTTTACATTTAACACCAAGATTATTAGCATCTAAACTTATTGAGTAAGAATAAGGAATCTAGTTAGAGGAAATGCACCCGCACTAATGGAGAGAGGAAGTGGGAATACTGCCCTCCAATCAATCTGGCTGAGATTCAAACCTCTCCAACACCAGCAACATAATATATTACGGGGTACCCGCATCAATGTAGGCGTCGACTAAACTTACTTCAAGCTCGACTCATTTGCAGGTTCAGTTGATAAGCTGGGATAAATGGAGATTGTCGCTGGTTCTAGCCTGATAAAAATCATCCACCCCCTCCCGCGTGGTTCTACATCACAATAACATTTGTTTTATTACCGTACGATCAGTTTTAGTATTATTACTATTATTACTATAATAATAATAATAATAATAATAATAATAATAATAATTATTATTATTATTATTATTATTATTATTAAATACTTACGCTTTTACTACTCTTAAATTACTTGTTTGCTATTTTTATTATCTATCCTTAATAATTATATTCTATTTTAAATTTATCACTATCTTACAGATAGAGAAAGTATTGTGATCGTCAAAAAAATCCAACTCGAGATTTGGATGAATCTCTACGTTTCATGACCTCCCGAATCCGAAAAAGTGGTTTTTGAATTTCCGTCTGTCTTTCTGCCTGTCTGCCTGTACCTCCAACTGGAGCCTAAACTATTTTACCGATCGGGCTAAAACTTGGGTATCTTGGGTTTTCATAGGGTTTCCTCGAATTGGATATCCAACCCTAAAATTAAGGTTATATTACAGAAGGGCAGAAAGAAAAGAAAGGTGATTTTATCAAAATCGGCTCTAACGATTTTGATTAAATTTCATTTAAAAACATTTATAAATATTCCAAACAAAGTGGCTACTCTCAATATTTCGGCAAAATGACTAACGATTTTGATTAAAATTCGTATCTATGATTATAAATAAAATAGCTATTTACATTTTCCCATGAAAATGACTTTTAGAATATTTACAGAAGCGGAATTGTCCGTATCTTAGCAATTATTTGAGTTACTAAATAACTTATCATTGAAAAATTGTAGTACTATTAAAAATAAAAAACTTTTATTTGAAATATATTTTTATAAAATCAATATTTTCTGAGATATTGGCAATATATTAAAACAATTTTGTGAGCTTTAGTTGTAAAGAAATACTACTTAATTATAAACGCAATAATCCTCTAATGCCATAGAGAGTTATTAAATATAACTAGGTCTCTCAAAAAGTTTTATCTTATTTTTACTTTAACCTATTAGGAGAAAAGTTCGTACAACAATGATCTATCTCCCTCATTTTAAATTCAATAGTTAATAAATTCGTTTTTTATTGGTCAAAATTTATAGATGAGGAATTTAATAGCAATGCGATGACCTGAAGATGTGCAACACCTAATAAAATTTTAACCGGAAGTAACATACAAATGAGGACATTAATTCTTTAAAAGTTAAATTATAAAATTTAAAACCGGGACTCAAAAAATGTTTTACCCAAGTATAGTGCAATTTATGCTTGGGCTCACTAGTGTGTATTATTTAATTTCAAATATATCACGAATTTTGAGTAAATATTCTCATTTTTAAACAATAGAGCGAGAAAGTCCGTGCGGAGTTTCGTACAATTTATTTTATTATATGTGCTTGTATACTTTTCAGTGCTGGCATGTCAGAGGTCTCACGACTGTTAGCCAGCACTATAATAAATGAAATTATTATTATTGATTAATTATTAATAATTAAATAGCCAAAGTTAATTTTTATGCTTTTAGTGAGGATTACTCCATCTAGATATCATATTCTGAAAATTGAAAAATGACACCTGGACACGGGTAATCGAACCCGGGACTTTTGGCTTATTCCGCTAATGTTTTAACCACTGAGCTATCCAGGATTCGTCCCATGACCAGGGTCATCCTTCACTTATATTTTAAGGCAGAGCCCATGATGGACGTGCGGAAAGCGTCGGCTACAAGTATGTGATTATATTAATATCACGAGCTATCAGATAACGCAGCCATCTTAAACTATGCAATCCCATACAATTATAATAATTGTACAAATGGCAGCAATAAGCCAACTACCGAGTCGAAGATGGCTTAGGGGTCAGCATGAAAACAAAGTTCGGAAGCTCCCGAACATTTATTTCCGGTGGTAATTTACCCTTGTTAACTCAAAATTTATTTAAAAAAATTACTAGTCATCTGTTTCATGTTCGCTAAAAGTGTTTCCAGAGGTTTTATCATTTTCAATTTTTTTTTTACTTCATGTAAAATGTATCAATTTCAGACTTTGCAGGCGTTCTTAGTAACTATTACTACAATGACCATAAAATTATTGGTTTCCCGCACGATTGAAACTAGATTTTTGACGTTATATAGTTGGTACATCGTGAGACTGAGGCATGGGGGCCTAATGTAGATTTTAACACTTTCATCAAAATAAACGCTCAATCAATTGTTTCTATACTTTTACTAGATTAATTAGGGTATAGTTATTATTATAAATCATTTCTTGCTTATATTTTGAGAATTGATATGTTCGTTTATGAGCTACAAAATGACAACATTGCTTAGCAAAAAAAGGACAATGATTTCGGCAAAACCTTCGGGAGACGGCCAGTCTAGTGCCTGTAAGACTCATAGAGCAAACTCAATAGTGCAATGCAGTTTTACTATTCTTTTCTTTCTTTACACTGCTGTCCTCCCCAAGATAAGTAGTACACATTCTTTCTGTGTGTTTGTGAGTGTTGTCTCGTGAAGAAAGAATGACAGAGTAAAAGAAAACTAGGTGCTTGTCAATTCACCGAGTTTTCTTCTCTGTACTGGATGACTTGTCTCTGACGTATTCATCTAAGCTCCAACTCGCCTCACCCGTGCACTGGCTGCGCAACTTCAGAACTGGCATTGAGGATTGAGCATTCGGATGATATCCTCTTAAGGCCACACTAAGGACTGTTCATAACTGTAACCGGCCCCGTAGTGTAGTGGTCAGTGCACCAGGCCACGAACTTAGGGGTACCGGGTTCGATTCCCAGCTGGTACTTTGGTATTTTTCCTTTAAAGGGAACTATCCCGTTGATCAACAGGGTTTGGTTAATTATTCTTAAGTTAGGTTAAGTCTCAAACCTGCTCTACACCTTCATAATAACCATCATCTCATTGCTGGTACGACGTGGACGTGTAGACAACCTCCATAGGTGTACCCTGGGCAACATTCTGTGCCACCAGAGTGGCTAATAGTCTACGATGCCATGTCCTCCCGGTTATATTTGCCATACGACAAAAAAAAGTGAGCACGGCAAATTTTGCTCAAGGTGGATCGACAAATAGCACATACCATGAAAATCGCAGTATATGGCCAGACAATAAATATACTGAGGTGCTGATGATAGGGAGATTATTTACTATTTTCCAGCTACATAAATGAGAGTACATTTTATGTCAATTCAAACTTACTCATCCATAGCACAATTGTGTTAATATGAAGATAGTCCGAATGGATGGTAAGAGGCGCAGTACATAAACACAATCACTGTACGCATCTGTCGCTTGCTTCGAGTGACATTAACCGCTCGTCTGCCCATAGCCTTTAAGAATATACTCGCCATCCCTGTTATTTGGATTTATTACGCAACATGAGGAGTTAAATATTTTAATCTAACAGACATTAGAACCAAGTTCATTCAGATATAGCTGCTTATCGTGGGAATATGATAAGTATTAACATACTTATATAATATTGTAAAAATGAGAAGGATAATTAAAAGGAAGTATTCCAGAACTCCCCTGAATAGAAGATGAAAAATTAAAAATAGAAAATAATACTACCAATTCATCCATTGAGGATTGAACCACGAAGTCCAAGGATAGTGTCAAGAGGGAAACCCTAACAGGTTGTAAATAAAATATAAGAACACATGAAAATATGTATTAATAAGATTAAGTATTTAGTCTCCCTATCCAAGAAAGCTTTAATTTTCAATTGCTTTAAAGGTGAGGGTCATTTAGCTAGTTTACTACAAAATTAGAGATCCTAAGAGAATCCCTGAAATTTATAGTTGAAATTTGACTATTATTTGTTATAACAGAACGGAGGAAGTATTCTAAATTATGTCCAAATAACCTGACAATTGTGTATTCCCTCATTCCGTACTCATGAGTGAGAGCTGATTAAAATCAAGCCTCCCGTATAGTCTAGTAAAGTTTACTTGGCTGTGATTTGGTGAGAAATGAGAGGTTCGGAAAGGGAGGGAGCAGCTTTGCAATATTTTTTAAAATAATACTATAAAACGGAAAATTCTTGCCACATCTCCTAGTAATTACTCAGCAGCACAAGAATATAATATATTTGAGCTGTTTATTTCCCAATTGATTTTTTTTATTGCGGTGGGCTATAAAGCCGCCAAAAATAAAAGAACGCTGTGATGTTGAGTCAGCGTTGGCAGACTTTGTTTAGAATTATAACACGTGATTGTGATGGATGGTTTTAATACAGACCTCTTAGTAAAATTTAAAGAGTCGAGTAAATTAATGGAGTTCTCAGCTTTAAACTTGACAGTCTCTCCTCTTGATACCACGCATCATATCACTACTTTCCATACTTTACTAAATTTAATGCTTACAACTCAACCAAACAGTGTGTTTTACCATAAATAACTTCCTGCCCTTTGTCTTTTTCACCATAACCTCATTCACCTTTCATATCCCATATGAATGCCTAGAATTAAAACCAGATATATTACATGTTTGTGTTTAATAATATATGTTTGTTTTAATGAGGAAAACTAACTTTAGGTTACCTTACTAAAAATATTATCTTTCTTTAATTTTGTTTTACACTCTATATACTAATGAGAAAGTTTGTACGAATTCTTCGTACCATTTTATTTAAAAGGCTCTTCAGCTGTTACGATTTTGATTACATTTTGTATTCAAGTATTGTTTAACATTCTAAATAAAATGGTTATCCTCATTTTGCTATGAAAATGACCACTTTACATTACATAAATTTCCTCTGCAACTATTAGAGATACGAAATAACCTAGCATTGTAAATTAAGAAATTGAAAATTAAGATATTCTGTTTGAAATATATATTTTTATAGAACCAATAGTTTCTGAGAAATAAGTATATATATATATACATATATATATATATATACATATATATATATATACATATATATATATATGGAGCTCTTGACAATAATTGAAAGTGATTATTATGCTCTTCGGTGAAGAGAGATGTTCCCCTTTTCTCAATGTTTTTGTAAAAGTGAATATTATTTCATTTAACCTCTTTGGTGGAGTGTTTATGAAAAAAAAAAGTATATGATTTAATTTAACAAATCTTACAAGTTTTTAACCAATGTCTCTATATTAAGTTAAAAGAAAGTCCACGTGGCACACCGTATCATTTATTTACTATATTTTGCCTACTTGAGATACTAATATAAATTAAAGAAAAATTCACAAAGGTCTATGAGTTCTATCATTAAAACACCTCTCATATGTGAATGTATGACGTCAAAATATCCTTAAAGAACCCACAATCATAAAACTGTCCGCATTCTCCTCCGGCAAATCCTTGCAATTCATTTTGAAATTACTCGGTTAAAGGGGTGGGGGGGGGATTAAAGTTACAAACAACCCTACATGCAACACTCTAAAGGCTGGCATACGTACGTCCCGTTCGCCATGTTCATTCACACGCAAGGTGAGGGCTACTTGTTTATTTTGTTTTGAGGTCTAGAAGGGGGTGAAGAGGAACAGAACGACATACATTGCGACGCCGACACAATTACTAAACACGGACGCCTCTCATCTTTCCCCTCCCCCACCCCTCTTTTCCTTCACACTCGATCACTAATTATGTGAATGCAACAATAGCTCAAATACATTAATATCAACATTATTAATAGATCATAATATTTTACTGACTTAAAAAAGTTTCAATTATTTTTATATATCTTAGAACTGTTTTTTTCCTTTAAATGTAAAAATAATTATATTAATCTTTATTTTAGAACAGTTTTTTCCCTTGAAATGTAAAAGTTTTTTTTAAAATTAATTTCATCGCTTGAGAAATAATATTAATTTAAGTTGGAGGAGCTATAACATAAAAGGATATATAGTTCCAATCTAAAGAATTAGTTCCAAAAATTAGTTTTGATTATTTAATCATCATCATCATCTTCTTCTTCATTAGGTCATCAGTCTTGCGATTGCTTTGATGCAGAGCTCCACTTTTGCTTATCATGGGAGACATTTTTGATATCTTGGTACCTTCTTCTGCTGACATCGTCCGTTATCTGATTCATTTACTCCACCCTTGGTCTGACCCTTGAATTTATTCCCTCCACATCTCCTATAAATATTTTCCCCAAACTTATCATTTCTCAGCAAATGACCTATCATGCATGAACTCTTCTTTTCTGTCTTAATTTGCTTTTCTTAGCATTTCTTTATTTTACAGGGGTGTTTACCGGAAAGTTTCTAAACACACAAATTATACCAGTGTACGACTTACAAGCTTACTTAACCATGAACAATACTTCTGATATAGCACACTTAACTAGAAGAAACTAGATATTTACTAATTTTATAGATGTATTTGTCAAAAAAGAACTGAAATCAAACCAAGATCACTTAGACACGTGGTCATAGAATTTAAACACTTCTTTACGGAGAAGACATACACAATCTACCTCATCTCAAAGTTGTACTTTAAGATAGCTTATAGTAGCTTATTTTGTTTTAAATTATATTTCATAAGTTTTCCACCTTGTACCATTTATTTATATTGCCGTACTGATGGATAGCTTAACACATGTGTTTTTGTCAGTGTGGTTTTGCCATCCCCTGTAATTGTTAAAGTAGTTGAACTTCAACTAATACGTCCGCCTCATCCATATCCCATGGATTAAGTCCTTTATAACTATTGTGTGAAACATATTAATGAATAAAATATAAATTTTAAAAAAAATTATTAGCAAGATGGTTTTTCTCGCCCCAAACGATGTTAAACAACTGTCCTTAAATCTATTTTTACCGAGGGTGCCTACCGTCTGATAATAATTCAAATATGACTATCGATAATATGAAGTAATACTATTGTGTGAAACATATTAATGAATAAAATATAAATTTAAAAAAAATTATTAGAAAGATGGTTTTTCTCGCCCCAAACAATGTTAAACAACTGTCCTTAACTCTATTTTTACCGAGGGTGCCTACCGTGTGATAATAATTCAAATATGACTATCGATAATATGAAGTAAGTATCTATGATAGATGGTTAGGGGTGGGGAACTTTTTTATAACGATAAAAAAAGGGTTAGATTGCATTAATTATAGGGGTGCTAAGATGAGGCATTTTTCACTTCGAGTCAAGTGTGAGTGAAAACATCTACGGGAGTTTAAGTCGAGTATTTCAACTTGAATTTCTTTGAGGTGGAACGGAAGGCGACGCGAGAAAAGGCCAGTGTTTTTTGCAATTTTGATGGCAAAACATTTTTGGCTAAAATAAATAAAATATTGCTCCAGCACAAAGATTGAGTTTAATTTTCTTCACATGTTGATGTCAACAGTTCCTGAATATCCATGATGAGCATAGCGGCATTAGATTAAAAACCTTTTAAATGAGGTAGAAAAGTTGTCATTACATTCCAAGACACCCTTGACAAATATTCAAGAAATCTTGAGGTCACCACGTGGAGAAAATAAAATTATATGTTTGTATTGGAGCAATCTCTTATTTAATTTAGCCAAAAAAATGTTTTACCATAAACACTGCAAAAACACTGATATTCTCTTGCGTCCCATTCAATCCCACGTTAATATTTATTTATAGCCCATAAACACAAACATATTCCTTTAATAATAAAATAAAATAAAATTTATTAAACTCTATTTATTCTCCATAACTCAACATTTCGAGTCGGTTTGACTTGAAACAACTATTAGAACTCAACTAACTCAAATTTTTGAATTCTCGCACACCCCTTATTATTTATTCATCCACCCAAAATACATATTACGCATCTATTTTCTTGCAAACAAATCAACTGTTGCCATTAGGACTAATAATTGAATAGCCCAGTCGAGTAGCAAAACGTAGAAAATAGTAACTTTTTATAAATAAATTATAATTAATATTATATAGTATGAATAAAGAATATACATTAGAATATAATTGACTTGTCCCCGTGATCCCTGCATCTTCATCCCCCACCCTATGTTTATATATATATATATATATAATTTGTTGATTTAATCTGTCAGCTGCAATTATCAACTTTGTCGGTTTAATTGCTTGTTAAGTTTCATGTGTTGACGACATGAAAAGTTCGTGCTTTAAGTGCTTCGTTATTACTGGCCAGAAAACACAAGGGGGAAGGCAGACACGACACGCCTTTCCACGGTCTTTGCCCCCTGTGCAATACAGGCCTAAGTGGCGCGTTCAAAAATTCAAAACATCTGTTAGGGAACGGGAGCAATCATTTAGTTTATTCCCGACCCAAATTTACCCACGGATAAGTTGGATGCCGCCACTGTTTCATTAAGACTTAACATCTTTAGGCTTTTAATTATTTACCAATTGTTTTCAATATTTATCTAAGTTATTAGCTACCATGCACTGCTTTTTTTATAAACATTATTTTTTATATTGTTTTGTCTTATTATAATTGTGTTCTTATTTAATTAGCATGTTTAATTAATATTTGGATGTTTGTGCTACATAATTAGAGACCTGTTAGATTACTAGATTGGTGGATTTAGAAAGGGTGGTCGGTGTGCTAGTTGCATATTTTCAAGTCATACACTCTGGAAATTCCCTTCTGAATTCTGTGTTCTGAACGCCCTCTCACACCTAATTGTAATTACTTGTAAATTAGCTGTCTATTTAACTCTCTTTGATACTTCTCTTACACTAGACCTTATACACAACCCACTTGTCAATAGTCGCAAAGCATTGTTTCAAAATTTACACTTTTGCTTTGTTTCATATTTTATATAGACAAAGTTTCAAAGAGAATTTTTAATTTTCATCAATAACTCAAATTTCTCTAGTTGTGGGAATTAAAAATATATGCCGTAACCAAACGAATAGCTAATTAAGAATGTAGATCGATAGTTGTGACTTTTTATATTAATTGTTTGGATTATAAAATAATGTGGGACTCACAAGGATGGTCAGACGAGTAAAGACGTCTGTCTCGTCTGACCAGTGAAGGGATGGTGAAGGTTCTAAGCTCAGCTAGGCGTACTGAGGTGGTCTTAACTAACTGGCTTCCCAGTATTCCTTCACGCAGTTCCTCTAAATGGCATATTCGTCATCCGTACCCCGTTCGGGTGTATAGGAGCGACAGGTAGGCAACCCTTCTGTTGTAACAGCATCACGTCTTAATACTCGTTCGGAATATACGCTATATGTACTAATTACTCTAATTTGTTAGGAATCAGTAAGGTTGAATTTAGATTAAGTGTAGCCACATTTGCTTAAAGAGAGAGAGAAAGCGGTAAACCATTTAGGAAAAAACTCCTTCAGTACATCAAACCGGGATTGATCCCCAATCTCCCCGCCATCTTCAGTCTAGTATATTGCGAGAATGACGCGTTATACCCTGCGGCCACCGAAGCAGGTATTGAGCTGTAGGAAATCTCTTTCTTAATATAAGTGTAGAATAGTTAATAGTTCTTGTTATACCGATAGATCTCAAATTTATCGTACTGTGGAACTTCGTACAGACAAAAAATCGTATCTAGGTCGACGTTAAGTCGCTTTTCACCTCTCCTTTGTCACTCATAATTGTGCACCTTGTTACGGAGCATAACAAACCTCTGGACTGATTCCTCGTGACGATGGCAGCCTGATGGTACAACTCTAATGAGCAACTGAAGCAAGCGTGGTATCAAAGAATGAATAGAGATAGGAGCGAGACGGATGTTCTTCCATGAAGACCTGGGGGGTGGGGAGGGGGGATCTGAGGTACACCTACACGTGCAGAGCCTGAGAGATTCTTCCTTGATCAAGAACCACGTGGGCTTCAAGTTTTGATGCTTCGTCCTTATCGATAAAGTTCGGTTCCAAGTTTGAGATCTCTCCCAAACCAGTGATCGTTTGGTCTAAGGTGTCAAGCTTACAATAAACTCGAGTTCCGGTGCTCGTATCTCATCCAGGTGCATTGAGGGTGATTTTCCACATGTTATTTGACAAGGCGGTTTTCCTATCCTCCCTCCAAGCTAATACAAGTGAACATAATTTTTACATTTTTCCTTATATTAAGCCATTAATTAATACGGTACTGAACGTAATATGTAAAAAAGAAACACTCGACCATAGCGCCCAAAATTGTTATGTCCAATTGATAGTAAGAGCCTCTATAACCTTGCTTAGTGGTCAAACCAGGCTATATTAGCCCTGTCTCTAACCACTTGGACACTAAGACGGCGATTTAAAAACGTTTAGGTCGGAATTAAAATTTACCCTGATATTTTGGACTATAGCTCGTATATTTTATCGTTCATTTTTATATTCTGATAACATCACCTGAGGGATTAATAAGCATTTTTAAAATATTAAACAAAACATCGTGTGTATGTTTATTTAGCACAAAAGTTCTATAGAATGCAACAAACTGTTGTAGGTATACCTTAATTTCCTTACGAATGGATATTTGGAGCACTTTTAAAAAATACAAACTTTTTTGCGTTCTAGATTGACAGCATTTTACTATTTTACTAGTGCTATTTCATTGGTATTATGATATCTATCAAAAGTGACATCTGCAGATCACATGAATTGACGTATGAATACGTGTATGTACTGTATATAATGTAGCTTTTTCGAGCTGTTAGGTATGTTAATTAGAAAGAAAATTTGGGTATATTTTTGCCCCAGTGCCATTAAGACTGACTGACCTGCTGTGTTTATATTTGACCCGAAGAGTCGTATTTTTTTCTAGAATCCTGGTTTGATGCAATGAAAATGCCTATCATACTAGAATTAAAAATATCGTTTTCTCATTACATGTGCAGGTGAATTCAATTTCGTTTCCCTAAAATTCACGTTCTTCTTCCTTAACGCTTAGACCAACATAATTGGCGGGTATCCCGAAAAGTGGAGTAAGACTCATGGCAATAATTACTTACTGAGCTGTGGGTATAAGGGTTTATGATTAGAAACCAAGCTGGGGATTTTAAAGATAGAGATATTAAGATGGACGTGATTGGCCTAGAATCATAATCCGGAGGTCCCATGCACTGGTGGCAAAAGTATGAGTGTGTTAGATGAGTGATAAACTGTCGAGGTGTTTGAACCGTTGTGGTTACGGCGATGGCCACACTAAGGAGCTGAGGTCGAGATGTAGTGTTTACGTGGTGCAGGAGGTGTGATAAGAGTGGTTCAGATGTTACTATACATACGGTAATTGGTGCTAATGATCCAAAACATACGCTGAACGCTTGTAAAACAATGTATATATTGCAAAACATAAATAATTCTAATCATCAGCAAAAAATCAATTGTTCTACTTTCTCATATGGATACATTATTATGTTCGTGAATATTTCCAAGCTCGATATTTTGATCTATCTTGAAGTTTTATCTATCCCCCGAGCTACAGTCTGTCTGTCTGTATGTCTGTAGCCACGACTCTAGCAGAAATATTTTTATAGATTTCGTTCTAACTTTAGATTTCCCTGTTATATGGTACCTCGAGGTTAAATCGTTATTTTAACTCTAGCCATAAATTTAAGGATATTATTTTTGAAACTTCGAAATTTTTCTAAAATGGCTCTTAAAATATCGTTTAAAATGGATATATGATAAGGATTTTACATGGTAAAATCTCTCTAGCTTGTTTTCCAGAGAAAAGTTAATTTAAGAACAGTTTACAAAGAACTCATTTTTGAAAGTTTGAAATATTTAAAATATAGTTTTAACGATTTTGTTAATAATGGGTATCTTAAAAATGTTTAGAATGAAATATTTGGATGCATTTTAAAAATATATATATATATATTTTTAACTAGTTTATAAATGAGTGATTTTTTTTAGTTTGAACATTTCTAAAAACCACTATAGCAATTTTATTCAAAATTTGTATCTGAATATTGTTTCACATAACTATTAAGATGAAGTTTATTTTTTACTTTCTAATATCAAGAGAAAACATTGTGATAATGAAAAAAAAATTGATTTTGAGATTATGACTAATATTTAAGTATTTTGTGAACACGAACCCAAAAAAGTTGATTTTACCATTCTGTTTCTCCCCATGTCTGTCTGTCAACCTGTCTCTGGCTACGGATCTAAAACTGTTTGATAGATTTTGTTCAAATTTTTATCTAGATTTTATAAGGTTATACCATAAAATAATTTATTTTTTATTTTTACCCTAGGCCTTCAATTAAGGGTAGTTTACTGATGAGTAATTTTTTATTAATTCCAATTTTTTCGAAAATGGCTCTAAAGATTTTGTTTAAAACGCATATCTAGGATATTTTGACATGAAATATAACAATGTATAATCGGTTTTCGGACAAAAATTTGTTGAAGGCTAGTTTATTAATGGGAAATATTTAAAAATTATAAATACTTCGAAAATAACTAAAATGATTTTGATCAAAATGTATATTTGGAGCACGTGTGGTATGACGAATAGCAATGTAAATTGTGTTTGGATCAAAATTTCATTTATGGGTAGTTTACTGATGGTTAATTTTTTTTTAAACTTTAACTATATTACAAATGACGCTAACGATTTGGTCCCGAACGGTTATCTTGGAAGTGTTTGACATGACGAATAACACCGTATACTTGGTTTAGGGTAAAAATTCTATGATGGCTCGTTTACCGATGAGTGATTTTTGAAAACTCGAAATATTTCACATGTTTTTAACAATTTTTCTTGAAATGTATATCTATGGATTGTTTGACATGCACATGACAAATAAATCTGAATAATTGGTTTTTTTGGCCGGGAAAATTCGACTATGGACAGTTTACTGTTGATTGTTATTTTTTAAATTTGAATATTTAAAAAAATGGCTTTTGCGATTTGGCTAGAAATTGCTTATTGTTATAAGATTATTGTATTATAAATATTTTTAAAAAAATTAAAAATTTAATAGTAGCTAATTGATGACTGGTTTTGTAAAATTTGATTTTTTGAAAATATATCCAACGATTTGTTTTAAAATTGGAATCTGGGGATTAGTTTACACTATTAATAATAATTTATGTTCGTTTATCAAAGCTAAATTAACTTAAGGGTGGTTTACTTAAGACTAATTATTATAAAAAAAATTGAATGTTTTAAAAATTGACCTTAAAGATAGAATTCAAGATGGGAATCTGGGAATAGTTTGCATAATAAATAGGAATACTTTTTATTTTTACCGAGATCAAATAATTTCAAGGTAGTTTACAAAGTCTGTTTTGTAAATTTGGATTTTATTAAATATATTTGAACAATTTAGTTTAAAATTTTTATACGTAAAGAGTGAGTAATGTGACTAGCAATTTGATATGTTTGTTTTTATGAGTAAAACATATTTAAGAATAGTTTACTCAAAGTATATTTTTGAAAATTATCTTCGAAGCCATAATACACAATATAGGAAAGTTTGTGCGACTATTTCCTACCATTTATATCCTTAGGTAAAATAGAAGGATTGATGGTGAAATCGACAGGCGGGTGAGTGAATCTCAGAGAGTGGTTAGATGTATGTGAACTACTGCAAAGAATATATTAGTATCGAAAGAGGCAAATATGGCAGTATATAAAAGTATATTAACGCCAACATTGTTTTATGGATGTGAAGCGTGGGTTGGTAAGAAAAAAACACAAGAGTAAAGCGAATGCGGTTGGAATGAGATATACTGGGTGTTTTTTTTTAAGTTGCTACAGTGAAATATCTTAAAAAAACGCATTTAAGAAAAAAATGTTTTGTACAAAGTTGCATGGTTTTGAGAAGCTGATATACTTTATTTTTTATTTATTAGACATCTATAAGGTGATCTCAATGTCAACTATGGCTTTTTAAATAGGATCCTGTATTTTTTTTATTGCAGAATCGTATACTACGAAAAAAAAGTAACTTTCGTTTGAAACTATTTTTTATCCGAGGTCTATTTTTGATGATATTTAATGAATTAAAGAAATACGTATGATACTTTTTGAACTGTTTTCATTTCAATTTATTGCCTACTAGAATCTGTAGAGTGTAAATAAATACGAGCAAAACGGTCCTACAAACAAAAAAACAAACGTTCGTTCAGAATGATCGAAATGTTAAATTGGTCTCCTTGATATGTTTACATAATAAGTAGACCAACTTTGCATTTCGATCCTTATGAATAAACCTTCACACTAAACAAAATTTACACGGTTCTTCATAACGTGGGGTATTTTAGTTTATTATAAACCTTGAAATTGTGAGATATGAAGTATTATTTTATTGCTGAAAAAAATTGAATTAATTTTAATTCATGGTGAATATAGAAGAAAAATTAATAATGCTATTCTACTGTAAGATGATCGTTTTCCTGAGAGAAACACACCGTCACGTAGATCTTTTCATTGTGTAGTTAAATAATTTGTGAAAAATGGACCTGATCAAGCGAAGAAAAGAAGCCACCGAACAAATGCCAGAGGCGAACATACTGAGATCGCAGTCCTAGCCGCACTATCTAATAATCCTCATGTAGTTCTCGTGCGATTTCTAGTGATTTATGAATATCCAAGATTAGTGTGCTCAAAATATTGAAACATCATACATTTCATCTTTACCACGTGTCGTTGCATCAAGAGCTTCACGGAGATGTTCTCAATCGAGTGGCATTTTGCCAATGGTCACTTGAGCAAGTAAGAATAAAATGGGAACTTTTTTATTAAAGTATTATTCCCTGATGAATCGAGCTTTACGAATAATGGAGAAGCTAACCAACACAACATGCATTATTGGAGTGCAGAAAATCCACGGTGGTTGCACCAAGTTGAAAGACAGCGCCCTTGGACTGTGAACCTTTGGTATGGACTTAATGGAGACACATTGATTGGCATCTTTTTTAATTGATGGTACAATGAATGGAGACAAATACAGAACCTTTATAGATCAAGGATTGCCATTGCTGTTAGAAAACTTAAACCTAAAAGAAAGGAAAAGCACGTAGTTTAAGCAAGATGGTGCTCCTGCCCATTATTCCATAACTGGATGACAAGTATTGGATTGGAATTACAATGGTCAATGGATTGGTAGAGGTGGTACAATTGGTTGGCCTGCTAGATAACCAGATTTAACACCACCAAATTTTTTTGGGGGCTACCTGAAAGAAAGAGTATAGGCCTACAATGATGTACTGACAGTTCCAGAAAACATGAAGGAACACATTAGAATTTCTTTCAGGGATAGTGATTGATAAACTTTATTAAATACCCACAATTATTTTATAAAGCAAAATGGAAAGTTTATCAAAGTAGAAGGTCATCATTCAGAGCAATTGTGGTAATTTTATATTTCTACACTAATGAACAAACTTTTTTTATGGTGTGTAAGTGTTTTGTTCGTATTTTCTTACACTACAGATTTTAATCGGCAATAAAATTAAATGAAAATAGTTGTAAAAACATCATACTTATTTATTTAATTCAGTAAATATCATCAAAAATAGAGCTCGAGTAAAAAAGTGTTTCAGACAAAAGTTGCTTGTTTTTTACGTAAATTATGATTCAGCAATAAAAAAAATACAAAGTCCCATTTGAAAAACAATAGTTTACCTTGGGATGACCTTGAAGTTGTCCACAAAATTAAAAATACATTTTGTCATTTTGTCAGCTCTCAAAACCAAGCAACTTTGAGCGAAATTTTTTTCTTAAATGAGTATTTTTGAAGATATATCGCTGTGCCAACTTAGAAAAAATTGTTTGGAAATGTTTGTTAAAAACTCGTATGGACAAGTTAAGTAATGAATGGGTGCTGAAGGAGTGCGGTTTGAAAGGAAATTCATTAGATCAACGTGAAATAAGCGTCTTACGTTGGTTTAGGCATGTTGAGAGGATGAGTGTGGATCAAAGTACGAAGCAAATATAAGAAGGTAATGGGTGTGGATCAAAAGGGAGGGGTTGGCCATGTAAGACGTGGCTAAATGTTGTAGATGAATGTGTGAAAAAGAGACACATTAAGAGTTTTAAGAATAAAATAACCTGTATAACTCAATGTACGGATGTTGTTGAAGCGAAGGAAGTATGCAAGAATAGGGAAGTATGGAGAAAGTTAAAGAGGATGGATTAAGTACGGACAAAGATGTTTTTTAGCTATATGCACAGCTTATTGCCTACTCCATAAGGGAACGGTACGATTATATATATAAATATAGGAATAGTATGCATGATTATATCTTAGCAATTATTTTAAATATTAGTTGTAACAAAAAATTATGGATAGAGTCTAGAATACTATCTTATCGATATAAGTCTATAAATAATAATTTTCTGAAATTAGATGTGACAAATTTATCTCCAAATCACAATATAAATAAAACTACATCCAACAATAATATATGGTGAGTGATGAAAGCCCTGCCAAAAGAATTGTTTATGAGTTATGTGATTCGCAGACTATATATGATGTGTGGGTTGTCTTCCATGAATATTCAATGAGCCTCGCCTTTCTATCAGCAGAGATTTTTAAGTAGCAATTTCCTTAAACAAATTTGATTTTAATAAGTGATATTTTTTTAGCGTATGGCATTACTAACCGGGAGGGACATGAAATCTATTTCAGTTGCCTGTATGTAGACTATTCACCGCTCTGGTGGCACAGAGCTTTGTCCAGGGTACACCTACTATGGAGGTTGTCTACATGTGCCCGCAATGAGATGATGTGACGATATTTAATTTGGAGGTTTGGGTCAGTAGGAGTCTTAAGCCTAACTTCAGCCTAATTTACCAACCCCTGTTTACCGTTGGGATAATTCCCCTTAAGAGAAAAATACCCAAGGTACCAGCCGGCAATCGTTCCCGGAACCCATAGGCACGTATCCAGGTGCACTGATCACTACATCATGGGGCCGGATTACCAGTGAATTACCAGTGAATTACCAGTGAATTATCACTGTTTGTGTAGTAGTGTCTTTTTTGTGTGGATTATTTTCCCCACCATGTTTTACTAGTCACTTTAACTTTATTCATTTTAACCATGCTAATGGGATAGGAATTAGGTAAGGTAGAATTTGGAGGAGATGTATATGAATTTTCTAGGAGGAGGAGTGAGAAACCCTTTAGGAAAAAACTCCCTCAGCACATCTGGGTGACGACCCACCTATCACTAGCTAACAGAACAGATGAGCTTGGCAATTAGTCCACGTGCCCACCAAAGAGGTCTTGAAGATAAAAATAATTATATAAAATTCAGTAAAATTTAAAAAAATAGTCATGTACATTTCATTGTTTGGCACACATTCTTTGCGTATAATTTTTTTACACATAAAATCTAGCACAAATTAGTAATAATTCTTCCATTCAACTTGTACTACCTCTAGCTACGATCATTATTTTACATAATAAAGGGTGAAAGACTTTACGTGTTAGGTTTAAGAAAACACAGTTTCCCAGGTTTCGTAAATTGTAAGGGAATTAATGTGCCTTTCCTTCGCCCACTTCGAATGCAATTAATGTCACAAGTGTTCTTCTGGCCACTAATTTATACAGACAAATTAAGATTACGTTTTAACATAATCACGAAGCTGGAATTACAATGTTCTTAATCTATATTGATTCACCCTTTTCCTGTCCCTGAGTAAAGAAGGAGTAATTTCGTAAAGCTTTTATATTTTAGTACATTTTAAATTAAAAAGGTAGTTGCTGATTCCATGTCATTAAATTTTCCATTCTTGGAATTGTATTTCAAAATAAAGTACGAAGAGATGAACATTCTATTTGGAATAAGTTCAAATTTTGTTGATACAAATAATTAGTTGTTCAATAAAGGGTGTTGCGTCAATGTTACTATAAAACATAATTTAAAATATAATTAGTTTTTAAGAATTCATTAGAAACACTAAAATTAAGTAGGAATTAGCAGACAAAAAATTAACTTAAAAATTTAATTTTAAAATTAAAATCATCCTCAGTGTTCTCGACCAAGACTCAAACCTTGACATTCTTGTCATCGGTAGCTCAGTATATTGTGATATTTTTCAGTATTGGTATAAATCATAGGTAGCAATAGACACACTGTATAAAGTGTGACATCGTAAACAAAGAGCTATGTATAAAGTTTGAATATATTTAATTTATTTTTAGCACTGCATATTACTACTCGCTCGAGTTTTGCGCTTATCTACCAATTACGCTAATGTGTTGGGGATGATATAGGCTGATTTTAAATGAAGCGTACTCACGTTTTCGTAGAGTGAGAATGGGAAATAATTTAGGAAACATCACCCTCTGTACACCCTACTGGGATACGAACCTCGATATCCCCATCATGAGCAGTCCAGTCTATTGAGAAAGTGATGCCCTAGTTAGACCATTCGGCCATCAAAATGGGTGTTTAAATATTAATTCTAGTGCGCATATTATAAAAACAGTGATGTAAAATACAGGACAAAGTAATTACTGTATACCAAATGCATGATTAATGTATGTTAGTAAATTAAGGAATTTTTATAATAATATTCTTTATTTAATAAGTCGTTGACTTGGCGGTCTAGGGGTAAGGTGTCACACTTTTGTGCTGGGAGTCCTGGATCCAATCCTCGGTTCCGGCACAGATTTATCTGATTGCCAAACCCTTCCTTCACCTCTGACAAGATGTGTATTAATCACAACTTGTGAATGTGTGGAATGCCAGGCCTCCACCATGGTTCGGATCTCACGTTAAACTGTAGGTCCTCCATTTCATCTCACAACCACCCTACCATTACACATTAGCTTAAGTGCGTATAAACCAAGCGGGTAGTAAGACGCGGTGCTAATAATAATAATAATAATAATAATAATAATAATAATAATAATAATAATAATTTATTTCATAAGTTTAACAACATTTAAATATATATATATATATATATAAAGTATATCCAATAAATCGCAAATTGTGTTTTTTTCTACTACAAAGTATTAAAAGTAGTACACATTAAAGCGTAACTTGGTCACTTTATCACTATATCCCTTGCAAATATTTCTAACAAAGCATTCGGAATTTATGGAATGACTAAACTGTGATATTGTTAATGAGTTTATATTTTATTATTCGCAACGGGTTAGCACGTGATCTAAATATCAGGCTCATCTAGTTTGGTTTAACAAGGACGTGAGCTTGAATCCTGAACAGGTCTCGTGAGGATAGTTTTTTTTTCTTCTAAATGGCTTCTCACTCTCCCTCCTCACAAATACAGGTATATTTACTCCCAAATCTGCCTTATTTATACCTAATCCGATATGGTAGTTAAATGAGGATAGCTTGGAAGGGTAGTGAGATGTAGTGGATATATTGATTTTAATTGTAACTGTGAGAACATACCAAACATTGGCAGAACTATAGCCTAATAGGTTCTAAGAAAGCTGATAGCTACTTTTAATCAATTAAAAATTATATTTTAGAATTACACGTTGAAATTAATTGATCTCAAAATCTGCCCTTTCACTAACTCTCCCGATTTTGTTTTACTCAAGGCCGTAGTCAGGGGGGGGTTTTCGGGGTTCAAACCCCCACCTAAATTTTATGAACAAAATATATATGGCTTTATTTATGTTTCAAACAATATCAAAATTAAGGTACAAGTACAAATTAGGGGGCTATGTTACCATAAAAAGCACTTCAGAGAGCTTCCAGAGGTGTTTATTATTTAGAATTTTTTCTAGCCTTCGGCAGTTATGGTGTTATATTGTCATAAAAAAAATTTCAGATAGCTTCTAGAGCCGTTTAATAATTAGAATTTGTTCTAGCCTCCGATAGTTGGGGGTAGTGTTGCCATAAAAAAACACTTCAGATAGCTTCTAGAACAGTTTTTTATTTAGAATTTTTTCTAGCCTCCGTCAATTGGAGGATGGGCCCACCAAAACCCCCCTGAAATTATTGGCTGGCTACGGCCTTGGACTTTTACTTCACGCAGAATAACTGGACAGAACTATCACTGAATTACAGAGCGATTCGCTGAAAAGCGTGCTTTACATTGTATTTAACACTTCATTTTCCTTCTTGGTGCTTCAGTTAATGCGAATGATTAAAAATATATACATTCAACGACTGTGTGCGTGGCCACACTCCACAAAACTTACAATAAGCTCCTTAACACCCCCAGCTTAGGCAACCAGAGTTTCAATACCCTATACAACTCTTTCCCCCTCTCTCGCTTCATCCTCCTTCACAAACAACGGTCGGGAATTTCTGTGCTCAGAACAGCCAACAAAACAATGTCATATTTCCTCGTTCAAGTTTGTGTGTGTGTGTGTGTTCTCCGCAACTAATTCCATTACATTCACAATGTAATTATTAAACGAAACACACCCAAACTGCTGAAGGTAATTCGAGGGAGAGAAGTTTTGCAGAGCGGCAGGAACTCAGAGTAACCCCCCCCAACCCTTAGACTCTTCCCTAGAGGGAAATTGTGTAAGCCAGATATAATATAAGAACAAGGCGAGCTTATTATATGTACCCCATACGTGCGTGAACTATTGTTAAGGGCATTTACTATCTTTATCACTAATTAAAATGTATCACATTTATATTCATCAGCAGCATCAGTGGTTACACAGAAAAAGCGTCAGTTTCGTATCATCTGGTTTACCAGGGACAAAGTAGGTTGGGGTTGGAGCCCCACTCGAGTGTATTGAAGTATTTTTCATATATTGTTTTCCACTTTACCTCAAGACAAACTCGAATTCTATTCCTCTAAATCCTAACCCATCAGAGTAAATATAGTGATAGCCCGGACGGGTAGTAAGAACACATGGTACAAAACAAATAAAAGTACAATTTTTATTTACCAACTTTAGTTTCTGGTGGCGATGATATTATGGTTCGAATCTCGGCCGGGTGCTTTGTGTAATGTGTGTGGTTTTCCTCATGTGATTTATACCTATGTTTTATTTTGTACCCTCTATGTATTAATGTGGGTGCAATCCTCTAATATTCATTCTTACCTATCAAATCAAATCATTAATAATCATTTTGTTAAAGGTACTAATAAAAAATAACAACTTTTTTATATATAAATTTGAATTTGACTACACTATTTTGAATGTTAAAATAAATGTATGTGACTAACATGATATTTCTATAGACCAAAAAATTCATGTTTGTATTTTAATATTCAATATAACTAATAAAATACTTATGATAAAAGATGCATTTTATTTACTAAAATATTTTGACCAAAATTATTATTTTTTAATTTAGTAGAATGTGTTTACAGAAATGTATACATAATTATTAGATTTCATTTAGTTTAAAAATGACACCTGTACACGCGAATCAAAGCCAGTACTCTTGAATGCTCTACCACTGTGCTCTCCAGGGCTTGTCCTGCGCTCAGGGTCATTCTTCACTCCCAGTTTAAGTCATTGCTTAAGATGAATACAGGGGCGTCACGCTTGGGGTGTGGGAGGTATCATCCTCTCCAATATTGGGGGAAAAATAATGGAAAGTTGGGAATTTGGTAGAGAGTCAAGATCTTGAGTTGGGAAATTATAGAACTACTTTGTACTATAGTGTTCTCAATAATTATGAAAGTTCTTTCCCGCAGACTTCTACAAACAAATTTTTAAATCTCCCAACTGTCAATATCTACTCTTCAAAAGTTCCGTACTTCATAGCTCATCAAACATTGAAAGGAGATACCCTCTGTAGTAGAATGTATAGAAAGCTTAGTTAATCAAGTTGGCTAGTAGCGCCGTTGTCACTGTCTACTAGCTTTAAGACTACTTCTACTAATATACTAGAGTAGCCTTCCAGGTAATGGCTTAAATTGTTCTCTCGATAAATCCTAGAGTTCTTACGAACAGACACTTGTTTTTCTACACGCAATGATGTTGAATGTCAAAACAAATGATACGTGTCACTTTGAAAATTCATCATAAACAAATTACTTTAAAAATACAGTTGCCTACAACCTTGATTGAAGGCCCAGTCATCCCCTCAAATTTTACAAAATTCCCGATGGAGATCTCCCTGATTCCCTGATAACTAGGGGGTGTTTAATTCATACCATTCCGGACTCCCCGGTGTTCTCAACGTTGACCTTCTACTATCTCAGGCCACCTGGCAATTCTCATATTTTCAGAACACCTAGATTTAAGGCATTCACTGTATCACCTCCACTCTCCTACTAAATAGATTTCTTGCGACGTCCTTGGATACAGCGTGGGTAGTCATCGGTTCCTATCATCGGCATCGGTGATTCAGTATTCGGCTTCACTCGTGCAGTATTTAATTGCACATGATTAGCGAGGTACTGTACATGAATGTGGAATGTTCTTAGGATACGAATATAACGGTCACATAAATAACACTTCAATTAGTTGAAAAATTAATACTTGGACGTGGGAATCTAATCCGGGAATAGAAATAAACAAAATACACATACGTATTGATTATTTCATATTTTTAACCTACATAGGTGATCGGATGATCTATGTTGGCATCAACTCTCACAGTAGGATGGACTGCCGATGATGAGAGATCAGGGTTCGAATCTCATTATGGTGTACTGATGGTGGTTTTCCTTTAATAGTTTTCCATGAGTGGTTTTACACTCTCGCTCCATGCAAATTCTGGTACATTTCATTTAGATTAAATCTTCTTCGTTCCTAACACTTTAGTGTAGTACATATGCGTATAATCCGAAAGGATTGTGAAATGTGATGTTAAAAATTTTTTTTGTTTATTTATGTCATTTAAAAAACAAAAACAGCATAGAAAAAATTAGATGATGCATTTGGTTCCTAAAGGGTCCTTTTAGAAACGTGTTATAAAATGAATGTTGTTGTTTTTCATAATAAAGAGCTATACTGATTTACAAAATGATCTTTGTTGAGTATATAAACCCGAGGGAGTATCTAGAGAGTTTGATTTAATCGACACACATGCCCTGACACAATGTCAGCAATTGTGTCCAGACAAGAGCACACTGCACACTCATTGACACAAACGGTGATTGGAGCATCTGCAAACACGTATGTAATTACTTTAATGGCGCACCACTCGGTTAATTATTAAGAGTAATTGAAAACCTAACGATGTCTCACGGACGCACGGACGTGTTTTCAAACTAAATGTAATTACATACAATTAAAGGTAAAATTTGTTATTTTATTTGTGTTTTTAATGTTCACTTTGTTTTAAAAGAAATCTAGAGATCTATCACTAAACTAAATATGATTATTTGTGATTGTGGTACCATTCCAAACAATAATTAATGACTGACCCTAGCTTAGTTATAGAGCTAGCTCCTAGCTTAATTCTAAAGACGACTTATAATTAATCTTATGGCAAGCTATTAGATTCATTCTGAGTCAAACTCATAGATAAACTTAACTAGAGCAAAATTTCCTAACTAAATTTTAGTGAAAACTCTTAGCTTATTACTAAGGAGCTCAACTAAGAACATTTTTCATTTTAAAAAATGCTCAAGAAAATACTACGAAAAAATTAGCCATGAAAATATTTATTAATATCAAACTGCCTGATATTTTTGTATTAAGCTTGAATTTTATTTCTTTAAATTTACATGACTCTCATTATTTGTAATGTATTTAGTCTAATAATTACAACCTTGCGTTACTATACTACTCTTGTCCTTTAGTTTAACATTCATTATTTTGCCTATATTATTTTATAGATACGTACGTTTATAAATATTTTTTATGAATCAATTTCAATACTATCACTATAATTTATTGTATGTATCCCACCTACATAATTTTTCTTGCATAGTTTCCATTAGAGAGATTTTAAGCTTTTGTAAACAGTATTTTAAATAAATATAATAAAAAACCACTTAACTATACATCAAACACAAAACAGGCAGATATGCCCCAAACAATGGCATATAAACAGTTATTAAACTATGTTTAGACAAAGTCCTGTGCTGGGATCAAACCTAGAAGCACATAAGCATATTATGGTTGGCCTTCTTTGATATTAAACCACCAAATCTCTTTGAAATATTATCTGGAAATGTTCATTTACTAGCCTGATAATTTTAGAAAGGCAAGTTGTTTTTATTTTATAGTGTTATCGGTCTGAACAAAACTGTTATTCGGTTTAAATAATGTGTAGACCAAAAAATATTAACAAGTGAATTTTTTTATTTATTTAAAGGTGAGATAAATATTGTGCACTATAACTAATAAACTAGAACCATTGTAATTTAAATACGAAACAAAACCATTCATTAATCATAAAAAGGACTCTCCTCTTGTGAATATATACTAGCGTGTACATAAGTAAATCGAGGTTAAGTTAATAGAGTAAGATTAATGAAGCAGTGTCAAAAGTAAAATCAATATCCATGGTGAGGCGTGTGTCAAAACTTTCCTACACTTTGTGGTCGAACTTAGGTAAAACATTTTTCCTCCCTGTTTTCAGTAATTTAAGGGGGCCGCCTATCAGTGGGCTGAAATACATTGCACACATTCTGAAATCCCGCATTATACTATAAGAACTCGTTTTCTATCTTATAATATGATTCTCGCCAAAATGTAAGTGAAAGGGACTATAAGTTTTGTAATTAAAATGCAATTAGTAAAATTAATAAAATCATCTCATTTATGACTTTCACGCGAAATGTTGCAATTCTGAGATCAAGGCAAAAGGCTATAAATATAACACTTTTTTAATTTTATTTGATGTATTTAACGTGCACTTTCTGACCGGAATGATTACAATCAGCCCATGACTTATATTTTATAAACTAACTTAAATCTAAAACAGACACAACATTCAGCCACCGGCGGTTAATTCATCAGTGTGAAAAGGGATACCCACATTAAAGGCATGATAAATTTGTCGGCCATGCCGGAAATCAAACCCAGGATCCTTAGCTCAGTAGACAAACACACTACCGGCTGAGTTCAAAACAAAGTCATATTAACAGGATCACAAGATACAAGTCTAAGATAATTGAGGATTGTTTGAGTAATTTTGAAGATTCAGAAGTCAGAACTGCCGCCCCCATAAGCAAAATCGTAGTGTGAGGATATGGTCCTTCAAGTAGGCGCTGCCCTTAATGATTCTGTGCAGAACAGCTATTTAATAATTTCAAAATGTATACAAGCACCTTTGGAATTTCATGGAAACTTTTGATTACATTTGAAACTACGAGAAGAAATAACTTAATAAATAATATTTAGCAATTACATATCACGATTATTTATCCCATCCTTTTTATATGCCAATGCGTTTGCACTTCCTATAAAATATCCTCCTAAGCCCCACCCCATAAATTAAGTCAAATTACATTTATATTACCCGCCTCGGTGGCGTAGTTGGCTAACGCGCTAGTCGTGTTGAGCTCGACCGTCGAGGACGGGGAGATCAAGGTTCGAATCTCGGTCGGGTGAACTGGGAGTGGTTTTTCATAAATGGTTTTCCACTCTCCCTCCACGCAAATGCGGGTGCACTTCCTCTAAATTCAACCCTCCCAATTTCCAATCCATTAGCGTAATTAGTACTTAAGCGTATAACCCGAACGGGTAGTAAGATTCGGTGCTAAATATTATTATTATTATTGTTACATTTAAATTAGACAAACTATCTAGAATGATTAATTACGATAATGTGTAATCTAATTTTAATGCTTCATAATGTCAACATTAAATTGTATTCAGATATTTCTGTTAATTTGTCTTATCTCAACAATTCGTTGGTTCCCTCAGCCCAACAAAGAAAATTAATAACGGAAAAAACGTTTATATATTTTTATGTTCTCAATTTAAAAACTATATTAGTAAAATAAATAAATCAAATAAATTGTCGTAATTATTTTGTGAGAGAAAAAGGAGTCCTCCATTACAAATAATAATACTAATAATAGTAATTTGCTAAATGCCTTCTGAATTCTCTGGAAGTCCTAAAAATAACCAACATTGATCTATTTAAATATTATTATGAGCTATTACTAGCTCTGAAAGTATCCATTATAATTGACAACTATTTTAAACCCCCATAATTAGTCACAAAGTCTTAGGCGTGACTCTAACAATATATTCCACTTACAGTGTAGGGTTTTGAATCCCAGTCGGTTGTAATGGTGGTATTTTTACCACTGTATCTGTGGGTGCGGGTAGGCCCAGATTTAAGGGAGGAGGACAGGGGCTGACGGTCCAGGGCCTCCGCAAATTGTCGAAATAAAATAAAATCAAGTTTGGCTATATAGATAGCAGTCATGGTAATATCTTTAAAAATATTATAACTTACTGTATGAATTTTGATTTATTTCTGACAAAATATTACTTATTGCAGAAAACAAATATTTTAGACTGAATTTCCAAACATAAACAACAGCCCTAGATCGCAACAAATTTAGTGGTTCCCATATGGAATTATAAATTTAATTTAAAGTGATCACAATATTTCCTTAATTAGATAATATATCTATCACTGATCTTTTAACAGTTAGTTTTATAACGAAAAAAAATTTCAAAATATTGAAAAGAAACATATTATGTGTTTAATGTTGAGGCCTCCAATTTCTTACATCCCCGGGGCCTTCACAGATCCAAACCTGGTCTTGGTTACGGGTATATTATCTCTTAATTCTCCCATCCTCATCCCTATCTCATTAGTGTGAAACATGCAGATGGAAAGTAAGACTCATTGCACATTAAAAAAAATACTAAAATAAGATAGAGGGTTTATAAATTGATAAAAAACAAAACACGATGAAGACTACTCTCGTGTTTGCATGAGAAATCTACACCATCTAAAAATGAGTGACTATCCAAAAAGCTTGGGAAACATTTGAATTATGGGTCTGTCAGGGCTATATTTTATATTCCAGCTCGGGCGCTTCTTCATAAATATTGTATTGTTCACGTTTCTGTTTGTTCTTTCGTACGTGTTCGCGAGATATGACTAAACTGAAACGGGAGAGGAGTAACGCAAGGGGAATTATTGATGGATGGATAAGAAACGAGGCAGATAGAAACAAGTAGAGGAACATTTACGAAATTGTTTATTGTGATACAGCCAAGATCATTTCAAAAGTGTAGTTTGAAGTGTTTAGTTAAAAAGAAACAAATTTTTATTTTAATTAAAAACACCCGCATTTGGATTAACGTGGACAAAAGGCATCCATCCATCTCATAATCATTTTTTGACAATTATGACAATAACTGCATGAGGGTTTGGGGTTTAGAATCCCCCACTTTGATTCTCCCTCTCTTCATGCAAATAACGATTCACTTCCTCTAAATTCTACCTTTCTCATCTCTACCCTGTTTTCTTGTCACCACGTATTATTACCCGTTCAGGCTATACGCACATGCTCTCATTACGCCGATGTGTTAGGAATGAAGCATAATGAAATCAGAGAAAATGTACCCACATTTGAGTGTAGAACCATTAAGGAACAAAACATTAAGTACACCCGACCAGGATTCAAACCCTGATATCCCCATCATCGGCAGTACATTATGTTGCGCGAGCATTCGACCACCCCATTAGTGTAAATATGCGAATATCTCGGATGGGTGGTAAGATGTAAAGCGAAGATTTTTGTTACGATCGAGCAAACATGCTAAAATATTTTTACTCTCTCATATAGAGATAATTTGTAATCTAAAACATTTTATACTTCGATTTTACTATTTATATGTATATGTCTAAGTGCCCTCGAACTTAAAACAAAAATGGGTTTTACAATTCGGCCATCGACCTCGATGGTCTTGGGGTAAAGTGCTGACTTCAAGACGATATAATCAGTTGGTTCAAAAAGTGCATGTTAAATACTTCAAACCAATAAAATACCATCCTGTCTGTGTCTTTCTCTTTGTCTGTAGCTTGAGCTACATCCGAAACGGTTTGATGGACTTCGTTCAGACTTGATATTTAGATATTACACGGTTATACGGCTATACCTAAAGTCAGAACTGGGATTTTAATTATTGATCTAAATTATTTAAAATAGTTTGGTAATAATTTATTGTTGAACATTTGAGAATTTTAAAAAACGGTTATAACTATTTTGCCCAAAAATGGATCTCTGGAAAGTGTTTTACATTAGAAATATCAGCATTGTATACTTGTTTTCAAAGATAAATTAATTTATTTTTGAAAATTCGAAATTGTTCAAATATGCCCTTAAACGTTTTGTTTTAAATGCTTAAATTGATAAGATTATATGTTTTTTATCATATATATTTAAGGGTATTTTATTGGTAACCGAGAGTGAATTATTTTTTTCTAAACTTTAATAGACCATACGAGAAAGTACGTGCAATTGTGTAATATATTTTATTTTTATTAGTGATTTTGACACAAAAACGATTAACGGATTAGTATAATGAGTAAGGATGAGTAGAGTAGCTTTATAAAAAGTGTACCCATATAGCTGAGGAGAGAGTATATAATAATCCATGTGAAGCTATATTATAAATAAAAAAAAATTTCATCCAGATCATCCGATTGACAGTTAAAATCTTGACCTCTGTCACAGGCAACCCAATATATTGTAAGCCGGACGGTTTAAACCACGCTATCATTGTTGCTCCTATTAAAATACTCATAAATAGATTAAAATTGGTAGCTGCCGCGTTGAAAGTTAATACCATTTCATTGTCAGACCTCAGATTTGATCCCTACTATATTGCGGACATTTCCGATCTTAGATGAACTGTTTTGATCTAGTTGGGGGTATTGTACATGTACTTTTTGAACCAAATTAAATCAGCGCACGACTTGGAAACTAATTTAAATCTAAAACAACACCCAATCCTTCAACGGTGAATTCATACTCTGAAACGGATAAGCCCTAATATCCTATATTATATACTCTTAGGGTGTGTCAATAATCGTACCCAGGACCCTAAAACTAAGTATATAGACGCGCTACCAACTGAGCTAAAGTGTCACACATCTAAGGGAGGGGGGGGGAGCACTCCCCTAATACAAGCAAATGTTTTCAGTTGATTTGTATTTTCTCCCTCCTGGGCTAGAGTTATATATATTAATTATTTTAGCTTGATAATTTATCTGTTTTGAAGGGGAAAAATAAAATTACGATCAATGTGATGCTGTGATATCATATTAAACAAACGTTTAGGTTAAATGCTGTAAATTAAATCTATATTGTTTTAATAAACCAATAAAGTTACTTTCCTGAATAATAAGTCTGATAGTAGACTTATTGGCCCCAGAATTGAACCTGGGACTCACAGCTCCAAAGACGCTTCTTCAGCGAGAAAAAGAGGAAAAGTGTAACACAACGCCTTCAAGTCTTTGCTCGAATTTATCGAACTCTGGACTGTCTTTGATAGCCAATAGTGACACTTTAAGGGGGCCACCTAATAGATCAAGGAAATTATTTTAAGACCTTCAACTTTCCCGCGATTTTACAAAATATGATCTACGCCAAATGATAGGCGAAAGGCACTGAAGGTATTCAATAAATTAACAACCTTAAATTATGAGTTATTTAAATAAATAGATATGCGTGAAATTATATCATTCTCAACGATATTCTACACTTATTGTAACAGTTCTGCTATCAAGGTTAAAGATATAAGTAACTTGATAGAAAGTTCCTTCAAATAATTTGGAATGGTAACACAAGATAGTTTTTAGTTATTTGATAATTTTTGGTTTGTAGGTTTGTTTCGTCAGAGCTTCGGTTTACATAACAAGTATCGTAATGTGAGGGTGTTTTCCCTTAAGACCTTTAAGTCCCTGGAAGGCGACGAGAGAAAAGCCCAGTGTTTGTGCAGTTTTTATGGCAACACTTTTGTTTTGCTAAAATAAATAAAATATTGCTCCAGTAGGCCTACACTCATAGGAGTATAATTTTCTTCACGTGTTGAAATAAACAGTTTCTGAATATCTGTCATGAGCATAGCGACATTAGATTAGCAACTTTTTAAATTAAAAGAAAAAAGTTGTCATTAAATTCCAGGACACCCTTGATAGATATTTAAGAAATTTTGACATCATCATGTGAAGAAAATTAAATTTTATATTTTTACTGGAGCAATATTTTATTTAGTATGGCCAAAAAAATATTTTGCCATAAAAACTGCAAAAACACTTAACAGCATGAGCCAGAATAGTTGAGATTTCTCGACGCCTCATCTCTAGTAATATTCGGAGTTATTATACCATCAGCGTCAATCGCGTCGCTTTATGATATTGGCTACTAAGTTTATTTACCGTCCCATGGTGCTAACTTCCTGCACCGAAGATTACCTTTTTTTAATCCCCAAAACTGGAGGTAATGGCTGACAATTTTACCATCCAGTAAAAAAAAAAGGTTGTAATTGACAATTTTGATAGGGCAGTCTGACTACCTTTCCAATCTGTAATTACTTTTTTTTTTAATCCACTATTTTCACATATTTTGTAATTTATGGAAACACAAAATGAGTTTCGAAAATCAAAAAGAAAATTAATAGCCTATAAACTTTTACTTAGTTTCACAAATTTTGAAATCGGAAGATACATTTGTAAATCATAGTAAAAAGCTGACTATTCGAGTTAATTCATGAAAAATTTGTGGTTCGGATAGGTGAAAATTCAGATATTTGAATTTAAAAAAATCTTAACTAAAATAGTCCATTAATACACTATTATAATATTATATGAAATAATAATAAAATTAAAAACTTTTAAAATATACGAAACATTTAAAAAAAAGTGTTTAAAAAAGTATAGGAGTGAACAGTAAAAACGACCACGTGCGCTGGCTGAGGAGAGGGGTTGCTGGGATTCGGTTAATTGACCATTCGGATAGACAGGACTCTGATAATTTTACTTAAACAAAAACAAATTGTGTCCCTTATATCTTAACAGTACGGCAATACAGACTTTCACCATCAGCTAAAAAGCGATTTTTTTTCCATGTTCACTTCTTACTACACGTCCAGGCTATCTGCATATTTACATTAATTGGGTAAGCACCATGAAGATATTATTTAGAGTCAATTACCCACATTATTGTTGAATGGGGGACAGTTAAGAAAAAATTCCCTTTAAGTACACTCAGCCGGGATTGGAAAATCATCCTACCCAACAACGGCAAACCAAACAATAAAAGATTTAAACCTTTGTCCGAATGCTCATTAGTTGCGGGTCTGTGGATTTTAAAAAAAAAATTTTTAGACTTGTAAGCAAGTAAAATTTCATAAAATCAAGGAACCTCTATAAGTTAGCTAAAGATTCTGAGAGACGGCTTATTTTGCTAAGCTTGGGTTTGGTTTTTGTTTTCTAGGTTTTAGTTGACTCCATTATAATCGACATTTTGTGAAAACCGTTTTGAACATAGATGTGTGTCCATATGTGTCTGTATCAACGTGACATCAACTTAAGGTTGGATAGCGCGAATTTAGGTGGAGGTTTTTGCAGTTTTTATAGCAAACAAATTTTCGGGAAAATATAAATAAATATTGCTTCAATAGAAACATATAGTTTAATATTCTTAGCATGGTAGTATCAACATTTATTGAATACCTGTCATGAACATATAAGCATTTGTCTTTTTTAAATGAAGAGAAAAAGTTATAATCAAATTCCAGGACATCCTTGACACATATTCAACAACTGTTGCTTTCACCACGTGAATAAAATAGAATTTTATACTTTTACTGAAAAACTATTTTTGATTTATTTTGGACAGCACATTTTTTGCTATAGAAACGGAATAAATACTGTTCTTAATTTGCGTTCCATCCCTTCCCACCTTAAGGTGGGGTGCTAGTGAGCACCAGTTTAGTGCATTAATTTTGCAGTTTTTATAGTATAAACATTTTTTGGCAAAAATAGATCAAATATTTCTTCTATAGAAACATAGAGTTTAGATTTCTGCACATGCTAATCTCAAGAGTTCTTGAATATTTCTCATGAGCATAGCGGCATTTGGTGACAAACTTTTTAAATGCAGAGAAAAAGTTGTCACTAAATTCCAGGACACCCTTGACAGATATTAAAGAACTGTTGAGATTAGCATGTGCGGAAAACTAAACTCTATGTTTCTATAGAAGAAATATTTTATCTATTTTTGCCGAAAAATGTTTATGCTATAAAAATTTCGAAAATACTGCACTAAACTCACGCTCACTAGCACCCCATCTTAACAGCACAACAAATACAACACAGACAGTGCTAGAAATAATTTGAATATTAAGTCTGAGAACATCCCCAAGTGCCTAACTACCAAATAATTGTATATACAATTCTAGAACAAAACACGGTCCATAGACCAGTGGCTTTTATAATTAATGGACCAGGAAAAGTATATCTTTCCTATGAAGAGCCGACAAGGTACAGGGAACGGAGGTAAAGCCCAGATTTTTCCAAATCAAGCACAATTTGGGTAAAATATAGATTCTAGTCATTAATTCACAAACACCTACTATTAATATATATTTCATTATATAAGAGCGTCAATTGTTATAATTGCTACCCGTGTCAATATGGTTTCACCGTTTTTTATCTGATCAACAAATTGATTACATTATTCTCATTTTATGAGAGAGAACACGGACATTAAAACTAGTAAATAATTGCCACACACACACAATTAATGTTAATAAGGTTGATGTGACACGCCCACGAATAAATAATGGTTTGAACCACGAATGAACTAGCGTAAACTTTAATGTGGCCTATTTAAAAACAAAATCAATTTTCAACAAAAATAGGTAGTTGTAATTTCCATTTGAATATTTGGATCCCTGGTTCGATGCCAGGTGGTATTTGATATTTATAGACGGTTTCATGCTGCTATTCAATTGATAAACATATAAGCTAGTATATATCTTTGCAGGAAGAAAAGGAAGCCGATGTTTGGCTCTATAACACATTCTTCATGGACCGGTTGTCACCTCCAGCTGTGCTTCTCTGGGATCGTGACCGTGGAGGAGGAAGAGGAAGCTGGTGTTTGGCTCTATAACGCATTCTTCATGGACCGGTTGTCACCTCCAGCTGTGCTGCTCCTGGCTCGTGACTGTGGAGGAGGAAGAGGAAGCCGGTGTTTGGCTCTATAACGCATTCTTCATGGACCGGTTGTCACCTCCAGCTGTGCTGCTCCTGGCTCGTGACTGTGGAGGAGGAAGAGGAAGCCGGTGTTCGGCTCTATAACGCATTCTTCATGGACCGGTTGTCACCTCCAGCTGTGCTGCTCCTGGCTCGTGACCGTGGAGGAGGAAGAGGAAGCCGGTGTTTGGCTCTATAACGCATTCTTCATGGACCGGTTGTCACCTCCAGCTGTGCTGCTCCTGGCTCGTGACTGTGGAGGAGGAAGAGGAAGCCGGTGTTTGGCTCTATAACGCATTCTTCATGGACCGGTTGTCACCTCCAGCTGTGCTGCTCCTGGCTCGTGACCGTGGAGGAGGAAGATGAAGCCGATGTTTGGCTCTATAACGCATTCTTCATGGACCGGTTGTCACCTCCAGCTGTGCTGCTCCTGGCTCGTGACTGTGGAGGAGGAAGAGGAAGCCGGTGTTCGGCTCTATAACGCATTCTTCATGGACCGGTTGTCACCTCCAGCTGTGCTGCTCCTGGCTCGTGACCGTGGAGGAGGAAGAGGAAGCTGGTGTTTGGCTCTATAACGCATTCTTCATGGACCGTTTGTCACATCCAGCTGTGCTGCTCCGGGCTCGTGACCGTGAAGGAGGAAGAAAAGCCGGCGTTCAGCTCTATAACGCTTTCTTCATGGACCGGTTGTCACCTTCGGCTGTGCTGCTCCTGGCTCGTGACCGTGAAGGAGGAAGAAAAGCCGGCGTTTAGCTCTATAACGCTTTCTTCATGGACCGGTTGTCACCTTCGGCAATGCTGCCCCTGAATGCTAGTGATGATGACTTGAACCACATCTGGCCTTGCCCCCCAGTGGAACTGAGAACGAAGATTTTTACCGTCCAATATATTTCTCCTTTATATTGTATCAATAAAGTTACAAAGAAATGTCCCCCAAGATCAGAAAGTCTTGATATTTATTCTATTTACGAAAGGCTTTGCGAACCTTCCCTGGTCGTAATCATTGCCAAAATGGTATAAAATGTGAGGGAAAGTTCTAGTCTACCTTCCTCATCCCTAGCCCAGCGTAATTTAAATGTGTATATCCTGGGTGGATGATAGTAATACGGGGTGGAAAATAAGCAAATCAGTCGTATGCTGATAGTATCAATGTGTTTAGAAAGTATACGTTAGTCCCCAATGAAAATAACTCTTTCAGCCGTCAATTGGATATCACTCATACGGCTGATCATAATTCTCGTTTGCTCAGAGGATAGTTCCAACGGGAAAAAAAACTCTTTCACAAAACATTCGCCTGGAAAATAAAAGTGTAAACACCGAAAGGGCTGACTCAGCCCAAACACATCGTCGGGGTATGTTCCGGAATGTATGGGGGAATATAAATTTATATTCCTCCTTCCCTCCCACCACGCCTCGTGACACTTGGATCTATCTGGTGCAGGGGTGAAGAAGGTGAAGGGGGAAGGAGGGAAAGAAGGGAAAGGAGGTTTGGGGAGGGGGATAACCTTTGGGCGAGATTCCGTGTTGTTCTATATGTCACGTCCGCCGAAAGCCACGGACAGTCACGTACCGTTTAAAGGCGGTAAACGTGTCCGAAAACGGGCGTCTTGCTGTCCCTTTCAGCGTCGCTGGTATGAGAATCGTGATACTAGCAAGGTTGACGCAGTGGTTTACAATCAATGCTCGCTTGTGTGTCAGCGCATATTCAAATAGTAGCGAGGCATTACCCTTTTGAAAGTGCTACTAGATACATACACCGTAAATTACCCACTTCTCATAAAATTTTAAGCATCAATATCAACCGATTAAGGATACATTCAAACAAAACACGGTAAAGAGGTAATTGTTTATCAATGAAGGAATACAAAATTGACTAAGACTAAGTATATTACTAAAATTGTAATTAGTCACTGTTGAGGAGGAAGCACATATTATGAGAATCAGTAGAGGAAATAATTGTACTATGGTCGGTGGCCCACTCACACCTGTGACTGTAAAATGGAACCGGAGAGGGGGCAAACTGCTTTGTCCCCGTGCGTCACAGTGAGCGTTGCAAAATGTTGGGCATGCGTAGTCCAGAGGACCCAACAGATTTTGTATCCAGTGTGTAAACACTTGAGCTTATGCGTTTTATTTTAAGATTGACAAGCCAAGAGTGAGTACAAGGGACACTACCATTTTATTTACTGAGTCTTGATTTTAAATAAGTGGTACGGTGAACCAAACATACTTTCTCGCTCTTTTACACAAAACTGGAAATGATTACTTGAAACTAAAGATATGTTAGACAAAATAAAATCATTAATACATACACATAATAGGGAAAAGCTCATCATATTACACAAAAAAGAGTAAATTAAATAATATACATTGTTACAGAAACAATTAGAAAAGAGTAACATTTCGCATCATCAAATATCGTAACAATTAGCTCCTCGTTTCCCAAGGCTCTATTTAAAATATTATATTTTACTTTAACTCAGAAAATATTGATTTTGTTAAAATATTATCTCAAATATAGATTATTTGTTTTTAAGAGACCTACAATATTGCGGTGATAAGTTATTTTGTACCAAAGAGTTGCGGAGATATGATCAAAATTGTACATTTCCGCTTATTTAAGGTACCTTCAAATTCATGTTCACAGTAAAATGAGATGCCTGAATTTGTTTGTTCTGTTACTTAAACATTGCTTATATATGAGTTATAATCAAAATTCGAGTATTTAAAGCCAAATTTGAGAAAATTGAATTCTTATTTTCTCGCCCTTTAGTGAAAGACCCTTAATTTTAGAGTTGGATGGATAATTCTTTAAATAAAACCTCTGGGGAACCTTAGTTTTAGTCTGAGCGGTAGAATGGTTTCGGTTCTAGTCCCAGTAAGAGAGAAACTTACAGAGAGATGGTTCTACAAAAATAACTTTAGTCGAATTCAAGGGGTCATGAAGCGTCGACGTTCATCAAAATCTCGAGTTAGATTTCAATCACAATCAAGAAGTCGAGTCAAAATCCTCTTAATTTCAACTTTTACCAGTAGGTACAAGATATAATAGCACACCTCACTACTGTATTCAAATGCTTTTAATAAGTCATCATCGTGGTTGTGGAGCAATATTCATGGATGTGGAACACTGCCTTCTTTTCCCCTAAACACGCCACTGGCAGGCGAACGTGGGATCCCTCATTTTACTTTCACCAAATCTCATTATTATTTACGTGACTGCATTGCAATGCACTGCACTGCACCGCACTGGTGAGCACGAGGTAAAAGCAGCCATTCTCACCGGGTCTGTTTCACCGGTGACAGGAAAGTTCAGGGATTGCATCCAGGCAGGGTTTATTGAGATTATTGCTATTGCCAGTACTGTGGAGTCGGTACACCAATCCTTCGACTACGACTCCTTCTGAAATTGCTAATGTAATCTAACAAACCTACTACAATAAAATGCGTCAATAAAAATTACTTCTTAAGGAGATTATTTGGCGTTGTGAATGTATATATTTGAAAAATTTGTCAACCTAAAATACAAATGTTTATCCTAAAGAATAAAAAAGTATAAAACTATAATATTATAACAATATATGGTAAACCAAAGTTTTTATTTTGAATCTGAAGTGGACTCCAACCCCTCAGCCCTAGTTATTACAAAATGGTTTACAATTCTTCCTTCAAGACAGCCCGGGTACATATAAATTAAGCCTTGTTCTTCCATCCCTTGACGGGTACTAAGACGCAGAGCACGTCTATCGTATTGTGTTATTTTTTTGTCTCTTAAGTTTTAGAAGAATATCATGGCTTACTATCTCGTTACTATCAGAGATCCTTACTATCTAAGAGTTGGATTGTCAAACGAGTGCTGAACTCTAATCATGCTCCACAGCTAAAAATGTTAATGTCCTGAATTCCAGAAACATTTCCGGAAACATTTCTGAAGAAAAAAAAAAGTCACATCGTTGAGTCTCAGGGGAAGGGACGTACTCGTGATTACTTTGATTATAATATTAAAATATTTGGCTTACAGCAGAACCGGAGCTCCCCAACGTAGTGAAACTTTGGTATTCAATCACTAAGGGCTGCAGTTGATCCGTGAATGTGAGAAAATAACTGACATCGTTGTCAGTGCTTTATTGGAATTCATTCTATAATATTTCTGGTGTTAACTGTCCATAATTATAATAATTCATCCCTCAAGCTTCGCCTTTCATGTACGAGTATACTTAATTGTATAGCATTGCTTTCTCCCATGTTGATTCGCTTGTAATGTGCAATGTATTTGTAATATTGGCGGCATAAAGCCACAACTGAGACGCAGGTGGCTGGGATATCAATGATAGCTTTTAGTAGCTGATTATATCCACATGTCTATTACAGACTTTGCCTTAAACTATGAATGAGGAATTACCCTGACCAAGGGAATATCCATGGATAGCTCAGTGGTAGAGCATTGTGTCCTAATTCAAAGGTCCCGGGCTTGATTCCCGTGACAAGGTGTCATTTTTCAATCTATTTGATCCTTATAATAAATTTAGAGATGGGATGACACCAGTTTTTCGATTCCGATTCTCGATTTAGATTCTTAAACTTTTACCTCGATCCTTGGATACTCGATTCTTACTTGAATAGGCCTGAAATGAAGTGGGAACGGCCATATTGTTTTATGTTAATAGAAACCAATATGGCTGCCGTGATAGGTAACCTATTTTACAAATTTGATTTTATTTTATTTTGGAAATGTTGGTAAAGTCTATTAAATATTAGTTAGACTTTTAAAACATGTTAGCCTTTACAAATTACAGTTATGATTTTAATTTTAGCTTTAAAATTTTGAAATAAGCTTTACCTATATTATTATTATTATTTTCTATTATTATTATTATTATTATTATTTTTATTATTATTACTCTTATTATTTAATTTGTGACAGTAAATTTGCAAAGCAATCGTAATATATTTCTTAACACAGGGTTGATATCTGTTAATATGAAGGTATATTAGTGTATTTTCTTGAATACATTATGCTACCACGGTAAATATGTTTACATGTTGAAGCAAAACATCAATTTTTAGGTTTTCAACTCCAATCAATGCTTTTATAAGTTTTACTATACAAATATTTGGAATAATTAACAAAAAAAATGCGTTACAAACGGACTTTAATATTAGATATTAATTAATCTCTTAGTAAAGCATTCACGATCATTTGCACGTATCTTTAGGAATTAAGGCATCAAGAATCGAGGTTTTTCTCTATTCTCGATCCTCTCGAGAAGAATCGATAGGTATCGAGGGATCAAGGAATCGAATTTCTCATTTATAAAATATGAACTAAATCGTAGACTTTAAATCTTGGGCTGTATTGATTGCGTTCGTACCATATAAATTATTGAAAATTTTTTGTTATAAAGTTTTTTATCTCACAGTTGTAGTCGCGGCGCAAGTTTAGCTGTATCAGAGACATCGGCAGCTGGCACGTGTTTCTCACGCTTCGATTCAACATCACAAGCGAGAAAAGTTTGGGGAAAGTATTGGAAACGATTTTTTTATGAGCACAGTGAAGTTGGAACATTTTAGTTTCAATATATTTCCTAAGATAAATGATTCACACACATTATTTGAGCACACAACTTATAAATTAACTTAACCAATACTCTAAGTACTCTGCGACTAATACTCAGCCTTAACGTCTGGATATTTACTAATTGTATAGTAGGACGAGCATTATTATGTACCTGCGTAAAACCTGAATAGGTAATAAAACGCGTTGCTAAAAAAGAAAAAATGAGATATATATATATATATCAATTATAAATATCTTCTTTTAAGGTTGTTCCTCGAAACTAACAGGATTAATAAAACGCGTTGCTAAAAAAGAAAAAATGAGATATATATATATATATATATCAATTATAAATATCTTCTTTTAAGGTTGTTCCCCGAAACTAACAGGAGATCGCCCAAAATATGAGGGGATCGAGGAAAAAACATGATAACCCTCATTTGACGACAAAGTAAGCTAGCAGTGATTTCTGGTTGCATACCACTTTAACTACAAGTTGTTTTTATAGTCAGTCAAGAACTTGAGGATAACTAATATCCATGAATATTTTACTTATCTTGTATAGCTAGATTTCAGGATTTTATAGACGTCTAAACAGTGAAAATATCCCATCTAAATCAATGAGGGTCTTCATATTTTTGCCCCAACCCCTTCATATGTGGTAGATTATTCCAACCGTTTAATCACAGACACGTGTCAAAATGGTAATGTTGCAACTCATAACATAATGTATCAAACTTAAATCGGTTAGGGCATGTCAAATATTATGTCACTCTAGGATGTTTCTTTAATTTGTGTTTTGGGAGTTAAAAGTTAGAAGTGTTAAAAAAGAGGTCTGACCCGATCGTACACACATATTTAACGCTATACTATTATTTAGATGATATGCTCGAAGCTAAGTCTTTCAACAGATGCTATACTCCACCAAAGTCAGATAACTGGCAAGATAGTCCCACACGCGGTTTTTGGTGATTTTCAAGATCTCGTTTTAAAAAAGTATCTGGGAGTGGGTGTAGGAGGAATCTAGATGGTGTTGAAGAAAGAGGAGTGGCTACTAAATTTACATTGCGTTTGTTGTATTTCGTCTGTGAAACACCATTTGTAATTACGTTATCAGATGAAGTGACACTGCTTGTAGAAACAAGTTACCATGGCTAATTAATGGATAAACAAATAGAGACACAAACACATAGAGAGCAGGACCAGGGAGAAAATTAATTCATAGAGAAATACACGTGCAAAAACAAATCAAGAAAAGAATAAATAAGAAAACAAAAGTGATTTTCTTAATTTGTTCAATAAATTTGCACTTTCTAAAGGATACAAATTTGTAAAGAGATATAGTTGCTGTGAAGTTAGCAAACTTTACGGTAAAATATTGTTATTTTATCTTTTCACTGATCTTAAAAATTGTATAGGCCTGCGAAATATGAGTCACTGGAAATATTTTGCAAATTTTTGGTTGATTTTAAACGTATTTGATTTGTTGATTTCAAAAATGACTAATATAAGTCTCTAAGTAAGTATTTTTTTTCACAAAGTGGATGTGGTGAAAAGTTTATTTAGTTACAAAACGTTATGTAAAAAAAGTGACAAAAAATTATTTTAAATGTTATTTATATTTACAAGTCGTTTTATTGTAGTTTTCTCTTGCCTTAAAAGCTTCGTTTGGTACTTTTCTTCTATATTTTTGCGGGTCATCTATGTGCAGTATCCAATAGTAGTTTGCCATAATCTCGAAGTTCCATTTTCTCCATGTCTTTCCTTTGGTTTTCATCAACGGCTACAAGGTTTTCAGGAAAGTAGTCCATGTGGGCATTCATAAAATGCACCTTCTAGCTCACTGATCGATTTAATGTTTGTATTTTTCTAGCATGTTTTATACTATTGGTTTGTATTTGGGATCTTTACAGTTCCCTCAGAACTTTTTTTACAACTTCCTTAAAATAACTCCAAACCTCTCTTTCAAACGTTTGCATTTTGGTTTCAAAATCAATGTTATGAATTTTTCAGATGTCTGGTCCGACAAAAATGCCAACAACCCCAGAAACTTTTTACACAGATACATTAACCCTCCACTTCTTTTTACAAAGCTTTTACTAACTGCTTCATAAGTCCAAGTTTGATTTGAATAGGTGGTAGGAGGAACTTTTTTTTTAATCAACCAAACTTTCCCAAATAACAGTTTTTGTTTACTGATATTAACGCAGCACTGCTTGGTCATTGTGTTTTGATCAAGTGCTGTCCCATCATTCGACTGTCCCATTTATATACAAAGCAGAGGTAATTTGTGTCCAAGGTGCATAGTTAGTATTTTAAAATCATCAAATATCATCCATCCGTTAATCTTGTATTTGAACTTAGTGAGAACTAGTTCTACATTTGTATAACTTTATTCAAGGAACATAAGACTGCCCAAATGGATGAAGCATACTTAATACCATTGTGTAACAACAGCACTTGGAACATTATTTACGTAAGTCAATAAAGAGTATCCACTTGTCCAAGTTATACTCATAGTTGAGCTGTTGCATCAGTCCAATAACATCAGTACAGTCAACATTATATAGAGAAAAATATTAGATGACATTTTTTTTTCTATGCCACGAGAATGAACTGCCATGAGCTAATAAGTATTTTTAATTCAGGCCAGAGCCTAACACTTCTGCAGAATCTTTAGGAAGATCATTCAATTAACTTTGTGAAAAGAAAACTGGGTCTCTGTGTTGTATGAAGCTCTCTTAATAACCTTATTAAACCCTCGGTTATCCTTTTTATAATCAATAGCTGGTGTATTTTTTAACGCATCTAGTGACAAAGCTACTGGTATTCCTGGGTCGTGATGTACAGGGCGGATCATGAATTGGAGGTTTGGGTGGAAAATTTCAATCCTAATTTTTTAAGATTGTATTCTTGTACTTAGAAGAGCAAAAGTAGCAGTCATCACTATGAATTTTGGATTCTATACAGATATTTCTCACCGTTTGAGCACTGTTGGAGTTCTACATAAATAGAACTCTCAGGGTAGATAGAAAAATGCAATATTTATTTTGTGTAAAAATTGTACATGATAGATGTTTTTTTAAATATTTTTCCTGAAATCACCACTTAAATACCCATGAAAATGCATGCACTTTTTCAAATAATTTTTCCATTGTAAGTCCGTGTTATTTGAAATATTTTTATTGTGATGCATTCCCTGAAATCAGCAGCCAAAAATCAATAAGAACCCTAGAAGGTATGTGAAAATACCTTTCCTGGCAAAATTGGTAGGACTTTGGGAAAGGCAACTCAAAGAATAGCAACATTTTTTTTGTTCTTATTTTATTCTGGCCTAGTTTAAGGAATGGATCTCAATATCAAACGAACTTATCTATAGAATGGTCATTTATTTATATACCCATCATATTCAATATTATTATAATATTAATCTGATCATAAGCCACGCTCTAAACTAGAATTCATTAAACTATTACTTATACCGGTGTCCGCATGGTCTAAGACGCTACTTTTGCAATAGACTAGAATGCCAATGACGGAGAATCATGGTTCAATCCCAGTCGGGTGTATCAAGGGTAGTTTTTCCTAAATGGTTTTCCACTTTCTTTCTCTGCGCGCAAATATGGGTAGCTATAATTCCTATAAATTCAACCTTTCTAATTCCTAATCCATTAGCGCTATTAGTATATAATCGTATAACCCGAATGGTGGTAAGAATTATACTATTTTCACCTATCTTAAATTATTATTTTAAGATAATCTTTAGCTATATTTAATAAATATACGTATCTTTGATCAACTTATTCTTTGAAGCAGAATTTTTATCTAACTTGTTAACTATCTATACATTTAAAGAACCAACTAGGAAACTTCCCCAATTACTTAGATGCTCTTTATTTCAATTTTTTTTAATCTATTTAAATACAGTGAAACCTGAATAATTTGAACTTCCGTAATTCGAAATCGTCTTTAATTCGAATTTTTCGCCCGGTTCCGTGAATATTTTTATTAAAACAATGCTATAAAATCGTGGATGATTTGAATTTTGTTTTGGTTGATTCGAACTTTTCGTAAGTTGTAATGTACTGTGCAGTGTTGTTTTCCTACTTCTAGTTGTGGCACCATGTTGTTATTTTTTTGGAAACAGGGGAGGTGACGTTGGAATGCGGTTATTACTCTTCTTCACGCCCCTCCACCGCTCACCCATACGTCTTTGTTTACACGTACAGTTATGGTACTCCATTATTCAAGGTCTAACCTCTCTAGCGGCTACGTGCGCTGTTCTTAGTGATTCGGTCGTAGTGATATTCTTGTGACGTACGAGTTTCTTTTGTTTTGTGGTTTAGTTTTAGTTTTATTTAGTACATACTGTACAATATTGTTTATGTGTATCATGATGTCATTGTCCAAGCCACAGTCCTATACATAATTAACATTGGATGAAAAAGTAGTGGTGATAAAGGAAGTGGATAAGGGACTTAAAAAGAAATCAGAAATTGCAAAGGCTTTCTGAATCCCCCCTAACACACTTTCAACATTTTTTTAAAAATAAACGAAAAATTTTGAGCAATGAAAATGAGAGTGAACAAGATAGGAAAAGATTAAGAGGACCGGGAAACCCGTATGTGGACAACTGTGTACTGAAATGGTTCAAACAAGCGCGAGACAAGAAAGTCCCAGTGAGCGGCCCTCTTCTTAGAGCAAAGGCTGAACATTTTGAATCTGAATGAGGAAAAACAGACTTAAGCTAGTGCAGAGTGGCTAGATGGATTCAAACAACAAAACGGAATTTCCTTAAACGCTGTATGTGGTGAAAGTGGTGCTGTTGATGTGAATTCAGCCGATAATTGGAAGGAAGACTTGAAAGAAATGATCCAGGACATAGAACTGAAAAATATTTTTAACGTCGATGAGATGGGACTTTTTTACAAATGTACTCCTGACAAAATTCTTGCATTTCAAGGTGAACGGTGCAGTGGGAGAAAGCTTAGTAAAGATTGAACAACACTGTTAGTTGGAGCAAATATGGATGGTTTTGAAAAGCTGCCGTTGCTAATTATTGGAAAATCGGCTAACCCACGTTGCTTCAAAAATTTAAAATCAAAGCCAGTTGAATAAGAGTCAAATAGAAAAGTATTGATGATAGGTGATCTGTTTGAAAAATGGCTTTTAAAAATCGACAAACAGTTTGGCAAACAAAATTGGACAATCCTTTTATTCATTAACAATTGCACTGCTCATAACAGAGTAACACTTTTGTAAAATGTAAAGGTTATTTATTTCCCGTCAAATATGACAACGGTTATTCAACCTATGGACCGAAGAGTAATTAAGAACCTAAATCATTTCTACAGACGATTGTTTGTTGAAAAAATTCTTGCTGGAGATTTGTTTACTCAAAAAATTTCGTTTAACGTTCTTCAAGCCTCAAGAATGTGTAAGCAAGCGTGGGACCAAGTGAAAGTTTAGACTATTAAGAACTGTTTTAAAAAAGCCGGTTTTATCAAGAAAGAAAATGATGAAGAAACTGCTACTGAAGCTGAGCCAGTTATTGACAACTGGGAGGAAGTAAGTCCTGATCCTTTTATGTCATATGTGGACTTCATCGGTGTGGATGAAGATGCGGCAGTGTGTGGTGAAGTTACTGATACGGACATTGTTGCTGAAGTTCTCAACAATAACATCCAGGCTGAGGATGGGGCATCTGGTGATGAAGAGGACAATTCTTCAGTAGTTCAGGAAAGGCCTATCCCGAGTGCGGCAGAAGCCATGGAACATATCCAAAAACACAGGCATTTTTTTGAAAGTCGCAACAATGTAAGTGATTCAATTTTATAGTCAATAAATCAATTAGAATCATACACTATGACTGAGAAACTTAAATCAGGAAAACTTATTAAAATCTTTGACTTTTTAAATAAATTGTGAACAGATTATATTCAAATACGTTAAATAAAGTTTCTGAGCTTGGTTGCAAACTTAATTGTGTTTCTTTTCAACTCCTTTTAAGAAACTTATTTAATTCGAATTTTTGGATGGTTCGAATTTTTTCCCGGTTCCTTCAAGTTCGAATTATCCAGGTTCCACTGTAAAATTATTTTGTATCTGCTTTCTTTCATTTGAGAAAATGAAGAAAGCAAAGCAAGCTTATGTGTGTGCTACATAGTGATAAACATAAGGCTATGTGCTGATTGAATGTTGATCCAATTTAGTATATGCAGCGGTGTCGTGCCGTGGGGGTGTTTGGGGTGGTGTCCCCCCAATGTTGGTTAAAATCATGAAAGTTGAAAGTTTTGTGAGATTTGAGATCTGAAGTTGGGTAATTCTAGGCTTATTCTGCACCCCATTACTTTATATTAAGAAGGTCCTTAACCACAGAATTTTACAGAAAAATTTAAACTTTCCCAACTGTTTATCCCTACTCTACAAAAAACCCCAACTTCCAAAATCATTAAACATTGAAAGGAGATTACTTCTGTAGTAATTTGTAGAAAGCTTAATCAAGTAGTCTAGTAGCACCGTTGTTAGTAAACAGAGACAACGTCCAGTCATTGTATGCCGAACGCGTTATGGAAACGAATCATAAGGGAACATGAGCGGCCCAGTAGAAAAATTTCACTCAGCCAGCAATGCTTGAAGTGACAGCATTGTCAGCCAATGTCTTGTTTATGGTTTAGTGTTTTTAGTTGTGACTTTCGTGGCTTCTAGTCTGTCAAGGTTTTATGATCCAAATTATCATATGCTGTAAAGCCAATGCCTTAATTATGGCTTTATCAGATTTTGAAGGCATAAATGCAGTGAATGTTACGCAACATTTTATGTTTTTTTTATCGAAAGCTTTGACTGATGAAATGAGGACATTGAGGTTAGTGTTAATGTTTGATTTCAGGAATACACACTAATTTTTCTAGAAAGTATCCATACTAGTTTGAATTAAACTGATGTACCTTATTTCATTGCTTATTAAAATAGGCTTTCATGAAAGCAATTTAAATATTCTCAAAGCAACAATGAAGGAAGAGGAGTAATAGGGCTGTGTTACATTGTTACAACTCTTATAATTTTTCATTTGATTAAGTAGACTACATTAAACAAAAAATAAGTTTTTTGACCCTTAAGCATTTCCAAATTTGAGATACATTTTTAAATTCGTGATTTAGTGTTCAATTTGCATGAAATTTCGTATAGCCATGTTGTTTAGAGTGCTGATTTTGAATTTGCCATGTGTTATTTAATAAAATGTCAGGGTAAGCCTCTTCACCCTCACGCGTTAAATTACCATATGTCACGTACCTGTATTAAGATGTTAGGACAACTTCCATGAGGCTATGAAGCAGGACATTGGTAGACAGGTATAAAAATACTGTAGAAATATCGATAATTCCATTTTTTATTTGCTTTATTTTACAGTTGATAATGTTTTTAAATAAACGTGGCCAAATTGCTAATTTTTTGATAAAGTGATGAGTTACAGCTATGGTTCTACTGCTAAGGGAGCTTATTAGTTAAATATTGCTTCCAAGTATGTAGTAATAAGGCAGCGGTTTCCAACCTCTGGGTCACAGCGTGTTTTGTGTGGAGTCACAATGTAGAGGGTTTAGCTTTGTATTTACCTTTTCGAGGATTTTAATGATTATAGAAAGATGCGTAGTTCTGATAGAAATGTAAGTTGTTAGAGTGCTAAAAACGACCAAGTTACTGCTTAGGTTCCTTTTGTCTATTCCATTATGATAGCTTCTTGCTGACTTGGTTTACTGTGGCAGCCTTGTAATGCTGCTTAGCATAATACAAAATCATCCCCCAACCCCGGGATTGTTGATTCTCTTTTACTGCATATTAATTGCATATAATCATTATTACAAGCAAGCTATACTAATTAAACAAGCATTAGTTGACATGCCTGGTTTAATGTCATGCTATCTTGGTTTGGTTTGTTGGTGAAGGTGAAGTCAGGATTTTAATTATGGCCAGGGGTAGTTTATCTTAATATCCCGCCAATCAAATAAGGGTACATTTACTCTAAATTTTACCTATCCGACTGGTGTAGTTAACTGTAGATAGTCCGGGCTGGTAGTAATACACAGTGAAAAAACTTAAAAACTATGATTTGAACGCTTTTAAGTTATCAAAGGGTAGCGATGGCTGTAGAGAAAAAAAATATGGTCTTAAACTGCAAAATGTTGGAAACTGCTGTAATAAAGTCAGTTAAATTGTTTAATTTAATATACAGATTTTAAACGATATCTGCAAATCTAAATAAATCTATTCAAGCTCAATTGGATATTTATCTCAGATGCAAGTAAACTGAAATAAATAATAATTCAAGTTATTTACTTATGCACTGAAAAAGACTTGTAGCTTTAAAAATCCGGTATGAACCAATAAATAAATAAATTTAAAAATGTATTTAGCTAAAGGCTAGGTTCAAGACTTGATTATCACCCCAATTATTTTTTTTTATCTGGGAGCCTCCAGCCCCCCCTGCCCCTCCTCCCGCGCTCTCAACATTGCACTTGTACTCTCCTTTGCCACTTGGTAATTTTTCTAATTTCGAAATGCTTGGAGTTGGGAACCCCTCCCCCCCCCCC
>CABFWB010001377.1:23456-34470 GCA_902151455.1 Timema bartmani | reverse complement strand
ATTTTTTGGTTAAAATTTTGGATACCCCCCCCCCCACCCCACCAATTTAATTACCACTCAATAAAATATGTCGCTAGAAGGAACGGTTCCTCTATCATAGATTCATAGGCCTACTTAAACCTTTGACTTGATTCTAATAAGGTAATTGAACCAGCCCATGCCTTCCAACAATTTCAGGCACATTATCAAAGCCAAATGGGCAGAAGCTTTTACAAGGAACAAGACAAACAAAATGGTAGTCTCGCTTAAGTGCTGGGATTACGTTCCCCTTGCATCCTCCATCCAAAACTTCTCTTCTAAACACTTGTAACTTAGAAACAAAAAAAGAATGGTTTCTGTACATGTATTACGAAAGCACGACAGTAGTTCTGGAATAAATCACCCTATCTCCCTTTATTTCTCCTTTTCATAAAGACCCCACTTCAACAAAGGGTGAAAAGGCGTTGGAGAGGGATACTCAATTACCTGATGCATTAGCTATTTGCGACCGAAGCGCAGACTAGGTTTCGGACGCTGAGGTAACCTCTACCTATAGGAGAGCTAAATAGAGGGTTTCCTTTTGCCCAAACACCTCGTCTCTCTCTCTCTCTTTGAGAAACGGTGGCTTTTCTTCGCTTGTGAATGGCTGGCAGCACCCCTTGTGAGAGCCTAGGGGTACTCCAAACAGAAGGTCGGACCCTCCTCACCCCCTATCAACCTTTTCTTGTGCCGTTCCCTTGTTTCTGGAGGCAAGGGACGTACGGCTCTGAATATTTGATGAAGTCCTTCTAAGTACTTGAACTTTGTATGGTATACTCTGTACGTGTGTCGTATGTATACCGAGTAGTTCAGGAGAGTTGCTTTTTTAGAGGGGTGGGGGGAGAGTAACAGCCCTCTTCCCTTTATATACCACAAACCACCAACACGTTTCTCTTACTTTACCGACTAGAACCAGAGTGTTTCTAACCAAATGAGGATTGGTATATGTATGGAAATACAAATATTTGAAAAGCGACGTCGAGTATGGAATGAAATATCCTTAATAACAATATATTCAAACAAACGAATAAGTTATATATATATATTTCAGCTATAATTTTATTTTTCATTCGGAGGCGGTACCTTAGATAGACCATTAAGATGCTGCTAACTCGAGGTAGTAGTTTTCTCAACCTTGTAATTCTGTATTGATAAATTAAAAGCACAAAGAAGGAGAAACAAATTTCAGTGTGCGAATATTTTTTTTAGCACCGCGTCTTACTACCCGTATGGGTTATAAGCTGTGTGATGGTAAAAGAGGCTTATATCTATGACCCAAAAGCCAATATCTGTCAAGAATACAGGAGTGTTTAGTCAGTTGGGCCAGTTTAACGCAGAAGCAGTTATATGCTTGTGTAAACCATAACAACCCACTGTGGGTCTGTCTCCAGGTAAGGCAAGGTAGAGTGAAAACTTTCTGACACCCTAATGCTATTAGAATTTCTTTCAATGAAGTCAAATATCTTGAGATTCAATATTGTGACCGTATAACATACTGTAACAAAAATTTAGATGGTCGTACAATCTCTTTGTTCGTAGTTTTGCATTTGAGAAGTATTGACATGATGACATAATTGATTGGTTTTGTTGGGGTGAGTTTGCTGGGGAATTTTATTGATTGTTGGATTTGAAAGTTACTGAAAATTTCTAAATAGTTATTGCTTATTTCGATATTTAATGAAAGTTATATTTTAAAATAAAATTCCTTGAGTTCTTCAGTAGCTTCACACAAGTGATCACTGTTTAGGAGGCAGACCTTCAACCATTTCAAAAGTTAACACGGCACACCCCAATATACTTATCATAACTTACAGTCTACACGGTGAAGTGTGAATGGCCCACGACCAACTGGTTGTGTTACATTAGTATCAAAAGTTCATAATATATTATTAGTGTGTTGTTTTGTTTATGACTAGATTTTTCCTAAGGCTTCATTCACGTTATGGTCGGTGTTATAAAAACATTTTAATGCAAATAATAATGTTACCATTCCCATTGTTTTTAATTTCCATGATTAAAGAAGAAATCACAAAACTTTTCTCTATGATGAAAATTTTGGAGTTGATAAAAGATGTATCTGCAGACTCAAAATATACAGTTTGGACTAGCTGGAAGTTGTTTCTGCTTTAAGAAATAGATACAGAGAATATTTGTATCAAATCTTACCATTTTAAATGTTCTGTCCTTGCGCTGTGTTGATGGTCACCGCAAAGCAAACCTTGATAGGAAATTACAGGCATTCCCACTTAAGGCGCAGATGGGATCATGTGGATTCTTGTTATCATGACCTTTGTTCCGGTTCAAAATATTCATCAATTTAAGAGCATCGATGTATAAACCGGATGGGTTAGGGGAATTCAAAATGTTTACAGTATGTGGATTCTTGTTATCATGACCTTTGTTCCGGTTCAAAATATACATCAATTTAAGAGCATCGATGTATAAACCGGATGGGTTAGGGGAATTCAAAATGTTTACAGAGTTGTGGACAGTTTCCTGCTGATCCACTTCCGTATTTATGGATATATAAGTGTGGTGATAATGCTTTTAACTGGTCTAAGATCCAGTCATTAATTTTATTGGCCGATTCATTTTTTGTAGCTATAATATCTTGCTACTGGGACTAAGAAACAGGCTTATTTTGCAAATAAGTATATTAGGATAAATAAAATGTTCCAATTCTGAAATATCCTTGACAACGACGTATATCTGGAGGGTATACAAACACACATTTTCTCCGTTCTCTGCGAGTACTCTAGTGCCACAAGTTTCAGTAATTATCAAATAAGTTTAAGTTATTGTCTTTGCGGGTGTGCATGTTGTTTGAAAGTTTCTCAATTCCAGAGAATATGTAGGATCTTTTCAAGAAGGCATTGTCCTTGTCAGCTTTAGTGTCTCTCGGATTGACCGGTATAGTTTGATGGTAGTCTCCTAAAAGCAATCTTGTGGCCCTTCCCATGGGCACAGTGTTTCTTATGAGATCTCTCATAATTCTATCTAGAGTTTAAATAACTTAGCTCTTATGCCACATCGTGCTCTCATTATATACGATAAGAGATGTTATTCTTAGCACCGTTATACGCTTATGTACTAATTACGTTGATGGTTTTATGAATTAGGAAGGTTATATTTATAGGAAGTGTACCCACATTTGCGTGAAGGGATAGTGAAAAAACATTTTGGCAAACCACCCTCAGATTCCCTCAGTACGCCCAAACGAGAATCGAACCTCGACCTCCCTATAAACGGCAGTCTGATCTACTGTGAGTGACACCTTAGACTACGCGGCCACCGAAGTGGGTGATAAGTGAGTATTTTTGGGGAAATTTTGACGTGTAGCCTTGCTTCAATATGTTTCAACCGGTGACTGGGTTCTTAGAAAATTTCAATGGTAATTTAATAGTCGCGTGCGCTGTTCTGCCCCCTTATAACAAAGTAGCGGCGATGTCTTCTGACGTCACTGTAAGGGCAATACGTCCCCCAGACTTAAGCAGAGCCAACAATAAATTAATTAGAAAAGTCTTTCCTGTACCTTTCACCAGCGCATATAAAAAGAACACTTTACATACTGAAGCTCTCTAACACTTGATAATACCTTAATGTATATGGTAAGTTGTTTTGTGTTCAATAGAAGCTCGTTTCTATTCAAGATTTGTAATAGAAGTGTCTGGTTGAGTGTAGTCGCTCTAAAATAATTTATATCGAAAGTAAGGCAATTTAAAGTAAAATAGATCCACTAATCCCAATATAAAGCGAATAAAATGTAGCACCAAATGGAGAAAGACATCTGATTAGTTGATCTTGTGAAATCACTCAGTACACAAGACAGCGCGTTATTTACACAAATCAATGAGGAAGACAAACCAAGTTGTTAAAAATCAGGTCATATTTTGGAACTTTAAATAGTAAATAAACCTTTAAATTCCACACCAATATCTAACTAACGTCATTACTCCACTTTTTTTTAATATGTATTGGCTGTCTTCATATTAAAATATAACTGATGTGTACTGGGTGACGTAAACAATGGTATAATCAAAATTCTTCAAGTGGCATTATCCTTTATTCTCTTTAAATTGACGTCTATTTACCATTCTAAACCAAGTAACAATAATCAACTTAAAAATGTACATACAACTAAAACTTACCTACAGTAATATACAAAACCAAGTAATTAAAATAAAATATGTACCACAAAGACCAACCTTCTGTACTAAACCAAATAATAATTTCAATTTCAATTTCAATTTCCTTTATTATAGTGCCGACCAACAGTCGTAAGACCTATAACAGGTCAGCACTGAAAAGCACACAAGTACATACCCTACAATACATACATTTACATAAGAAAACATGATAGACAAAAAATGGCCAAATAATGCCATATACCGATAAACAACCACGAGACAAAAAAGTAGTTAATAATGATAAGAATAAAAAGTAACATTAAAAATAAATAACCAAATAGTGGTTAAAAGCAGTAACATTATGCAAAAAATAGATCAGAATATTGTAAACTTAAACAATGTAAACTTAAATAGTATTAAATAATATAGGCAGAACCTCTACAAGATAAATTATTGATACGGGATATCCTTAAATAACTCTCTGAGTTTAGCTTTCCTTTTATGATAAAAGTCGAATTCGACAAATCTAGAATTGGCACTATGGATACAACGACCTATAGGGCTTACCTTGTAAGAGCTATTAAGAAAAAATAATTTTTGATTACGAGAAGCCCGAGAAGGGATAAGAACGCCTACATGATCAAGGGTAAATTTGCAAGAAATTATGTTATTGAAAATATTAAAAACAAAAAGGGCATCACAATAAAGTCTACGCGAGAAGAGAGTTTGGAGCCCTAATAGGTTTCGAATTCTATCATAATCATAATAAATCCGGTTACTAAAGTATTTATCATAGCATGCAGCAACAAATTTTCTTTGAACGTTTTCTAACCTAAGAGAGTCAGTTAAGGTAATGGAATTCCAAGCAACAGTAGCATATTCTAACTTAGATCTAACCAGGGCATAATACAGACATAAAAAACAGTCAACTTTCTTAAATGATGAAGTAATAAATTTAATAAGCCCAAGTAGTTTCAATGACTGGGAAATGACATGGTCAACATGATAGTGGAAATAAAGTTTGTTATCCAGGAGGACACCAAGATCATTAATACAAAGGGTGCGAACTATGTTATCACTGCCCAATTTATAAGTAAAAAAGAAAGGATTAGTTTTCCTAGTGAAAGATATAGATTTGGTCTTAGATTTATTGATAGACATTCCATTTTCCAAAGACCATTGTAGAATACCATTTACATCATTTTGTAAATCTATACAATCTGCAATTGAATTGATAGTTTTAAATAATTTTACATCATCAGCAAAGAGTAAATAACTAGAAGAGTTCAAATATTTACCAATGTCATCAATAAACACATTAAAGAGAAGAGGACCTAAATTAGACCCCTGTGGTATGCCACAGGGTGCTAAAAATGTATTTGAGCTGTGTGAATCAATTTTAATAATGAATGATCTTTCATGCAAATAACTGCTGAACCAATTTACATATGAGTGAGAAAGTCCAAAATTACCAAGTTTAGCGAGAATAATATTATGCTGACATAAGTCAAATGCCTTACTTTGGTCAAAATAAATAGCATCAACCTGACCTTGGGCAGAGACTTGAGGGGCAACATGCCCAAGAAATTCTACTAAATTAGTTACAGTAGATTTATTTTTTATAAAGCCATGTTGATTATCTGAAAATTTATTTTTAAGGTGGTGAAAAGTATGCTCATGTATGATTTTCTCGAATACTTTGGAGAAAGTGTTTAAGAGATAATAATAATAATAATAATAATAATAATAATAATAATAATAATAATAATAATAATAATGAAATATAATAAATGTACTACTAAATATACCTACTCTTATATACCTATGCACCATAGTAAAAGAAAAAAAACCCTAAAACTTTCCTTTTTTAGATGTTGATATTTAAATAGTAATTTCTAGCTCGGTTAAAAACATGCTAACTTTTTGACAAATACATGAGGTATTACCATTTTAAATACTGTAGTCGTGGGTGTTATAACTGTTACTATAGTCATAATATTTGTCTTTATATTACTATTCTTTGGTTTTCAAGTTAAAAATTCTCCTAAAATTTCGTTTTGTATTTTAAATAAATATATTAGTTCCTTGGTGATCAACTGAGATCAAAAACAAAAATCTCCTAATTGGTCAGATATTCACAAAATTGTAAATCTTCCGTGTTTACTACTCACCTCTGTCCAGTAAAGGCGCGATGACATATATGCTTAGACCTGCCTGGATAAATAGCCAACAGAATAAAAAAACTTCATCACAATCAGTTAAGCCATTCCAGAAATCCTAGGCAACAGACAGACTGATATACACACAGACCGACCATTTGTTTTATTAGATTTAGAGATAACGAGAAAGATTTCAATGGATATTCCAGCCTTAGGAGTTCTCATCCAAGCCCAGACGCAACAGATTTCGTCAATGAGAGAAGTCATTAACAGCATGATTACGGAATAAGTGGTATCATTGAAAGATGAGATGGAAAGCATTAAAGAAAAAGTAAAATCAGCTATAGCATCAATGAGAGCAAGTGTGTAATTTATACAAAAAGGGTGCTCATTGAATGTCTATGTCGAAAAAGTAAAGATGACATCACTATTAGATATTGAAGAAAGTAAACAGAGTGTTGTAGAGTTTAAGACAACCGGATGTAAACCCGTAACCAAAACATGGAGTTTGACACTGTTGTGAGAAAGATAAAAAACCATCGCCTGAAATGACTCAGTTTCCTGCTAGACTCCTGTTGGAGTCTATATATGAGTGTGCACATGCAGAGAGTTGCCAAGAGAGTTAATATGCTTGCGTTAAGCGTGAGACAGGATCTGCCATTATGGCAGGCTGTCCAAACAACGCTAATGATGCTGCTGTGATCGAAGCTGATATGGATGACACTGCTGTGAATGAGGCTGGTGGGAATGATTTCACTGCTTTTGATGATGATTCTGGAGATGACAAAGGTGATGATGATGATGTTGACGACGACTTTGATGGCCAGGCAAATACCATCATTATGAACGTTCCGGACAATTACCTTGTTCGGAGTTTGGAAGGATCGATAGGATTTGGCTTTGTTTGATTGACGTTACCACTGAACCGATATGTAAGTGACAAACGACCTAAACTTCGCAAAATACAGAGAAGCTGTAGGGTGCAGCAAGGTGAAGTTACTTCTGCTGAATGAGTGACCAGTGATGAAAATCGAATAATGCCATTGTTTATGTTAGGATGTCCTGGACTATCTCTGAGTACTATATAGAAGCTTGCTGGAAAAAAAATTAAGTGAACGGCTTATTTTGTAAATTGATAAATTACTCAAGATAATGAGTATCTAGAATATAGATAATTAATAAGTCGATGTAGTGTGAGACGATAAACACAATGATGACTTTGTTTTAACCATGAAATTATATTTTGATTTGGTTTGTGCTTGTACCTCTATGGTGACATGAGTACAAAAAGGTTCGAATAACGTGGTAAATTGTGGAGTAGAAGGTACTGGAATACCGATGGTGAGCAACGGAACCTGAAGTGAAGGCTATCAAAGATACACACAGGGCGCCGCTTGTAGTTACATTTCAGCTAACCATTAAGGCTAAATAAGACACCCGAATATTTGTGACTTGCTTTTTATGGCCACAGTGTGGTGTTAGCGTCAAGAGTTTGTCGTGAACGAGTAAAGTGCTCATCTGCTTCAGGATTAGGAGCATAGTACGGCGTTAGCATCGAGTCAGGTACTTTAAAATGAATTAATGTGAATTTGGAGGAATATATAAGCTGTCATTAAGTGTTTAACATTTCTCAGGATTATGAGGACGAGCCCGGAGATCCATGGTATCTGTTACGGACAAATTGACTTAAGGAGGGGGTGGTGTAGCAAGAATAAATATAGTCATGCTATCTATTTGTAGGTAATTTTGTTTTTGGGAAGTTTTGCCATGGTGGCATGGTGGATTCATTTTGTTTGGAAAAGTTTGATAAATTGGGTGATTGTTGGATATGGAGATTACTGAAAATGTCTGGATAGTAATTTGTTTAATTTGATATTTAATAATTTAAAATGAACTCCATTACTCCAGCCCACAAGTGAGCTGTACTGACCAAGCAACCGCCACATATTGACGAAGATAGTATCAACATTTGCGGATAGAATATGTAATGTGTGGTCAGCACAAAGAACCCTCTGACTTAATCTAAGTTTTCTAGACCTAGCCGCTATTTATTCGTTCAAGTAGCTCCTCAAATGTCCTCACAAGGCTGAGTTGACCCCATTTCAGACCCACTGCTCTATAAAAGCAAAATGTATCATAATATTCCTATAGGGTTGAAAACCTTGTATTTTAAATTTAATAGTTAAAAAAAACCATCAAAATTATCATGTTCAACAAAGTTTCATACGGACTGCCATAGCTTTGAGGTAAAAACAAATAGTTAAAATCATGTATCCTTCCTCAAACAAATGGTCATTTTTAATAGGATTACAACAGAGTTCTAAATTAATTTAGGCTTGTTTTTTTAATAAGTTTTGAAGTTTCAGACCTGTCATTCTCATTAGAAATACCGAAAGTGGGAGGATATTTATCTTCAAGTAGGCGGAGCCTTTAACAAGCCGTGTAAGCGCCAACATACCGATTTCCATATTTATTTATTTGCTTGTTGTTTAAAATAAAATAACGATATTTTACTACTTGTAAGTGTTTTAAATAGGGTTACATATAAGCATAATACTATTGAATATAAACAAAACAATTTAATTTATAAAACACACCGGGAATCTTGTCTAATAATAAAACATTTAATTTCGGTAGTATTATATTATTATATCAACGACTAAAATTGATGTATTTTAACGATACTTTTTAAACAATATTATATTGTGAGGATCTATGTTTACAGTTTTCAAAACACGTTTAAAATAAATAATTAATCAAAGTAAGTATGAAAACTAAGCTCGTATCCTTAGCACGTGAGGTCTCTCAGTATCTTCATGTAGGAACCCTCCTGAAAAGGATCATTTTCTTTGAGTCCTCTCAGATCCTTGACTCTTCCTTCTTTGTACTCTCGTGGTTTCTAAGTTATTCCGGGAAGGACTCCACTAATAAGCTCCTCTCTACAATTGCCGCGTTCTCCCTTTGAAGTGCGTTGCTGCGCTTAATTGAAGCGACTGCAGAGAGACCCAGAGAAACGGCAAGAAGCTGGCTGGCTCTCCAAACAACCAGGAGATCCACACGAGTGGTCAGAAGTTCTGGATTCTTTTTATAGAGTGTTCAAGCACGATTTAGAATTAGCTCTAAAGTTTTATTTTTAGGCAATTACTGGTTATCTCTTAATTAATAAACTTTGGTTTTAAAATGAACGTTATTAGGGAAATTCCTTAACCATTTGATTGTTATAAAACCAACATTAATATATTTTTTATGTTTATTGAAGTATAACACATAAATCATCAAAACTATGGTAGTATATTTTATATAGCAATGAATATATTAGAGAAGATCTCAAAACAATGTTTATTCTAGAACAAAAGTTGGTTAATTAAGAGGAAACCAATGGCTATTATATTATTAAGTGGTCTGGATTTCGAAAGGTATATTTCTTTGTCCGATTGAGTCCTCCAGCATGTCCTATCAGCGGCTCCCATTTTTAGAGCTTGAAACGTAATCTTCTTTTCTTGTTTGAGGTCATCAATCAGTTGCATTTGTGGTCTTCCAGGTTCCATCCATTTGGTCTTTCTTCTTATGATCACCTGAAAATTAACTATAAGTGGAATCCCCCCTCTCCCCACCCAACACACCATGACATCACTACCACCAGCAAACCATTTTATCACGAGACTAACGCCATATATTATGTGACCACCGATATAGGTACCCTGTTTCTTCAGATACTCTCACCGATAGCTAGAACAAGATATCTAACGTGAGAATTAAAAATGAGTTCTTTCAAAAAGAAAAGAGATTAAATAATCAAAATACCCGCTTTGGTGATCACATGCTCTAAGGACCTACTGTCGCAATAGACTAGTTTGCCAATGACAGGGAGATCGTGGTTTGATCCCAGTCGGGTGTTCTGAGTGGTGGTTTTTCTGAACGGTTCCCCACTCTTCCTCCACGCTAATGCAAGTACACTTACTCTAAATTCAACCTTCCTCACCTTTAATCCACTAACGTAATTAGTACATAAGCGTACACCCTGAATGGATATTAAAATGTGGTACTTACAAAATAAATACAAACTAAAAAACAATTTTTGTTGTTGTAGGCTCTAAGTACGACAGATAAAATTGTGTTAAAACAAAAGAGTAAGTTAATTTGTGTAGATAGAATTCATTATTAACACAACATGTTTTAAAACAAGCTAGTTTGGAAGTTTGAAACGCATACAAAAAAGTGTGTGATGTTAAAGAGGTGCGCGTAGACAGCCCGCATCTTCATTACCAAATTCCACTTCGTCCCGTGGCTACACATGTATCTTTAGAAGCTCTTTTTAGTGCTGCGCATCTTTCTGTCCACGCGAGCTATCCGCAGCTTATTCTAACAAATATATCTAATAATACAAGATGAGAAGAATACATTTTTAATAACTGCGACAGTAATTCAGTTGGAAGTCAAGTCGTTAAGGAGTAAAGGGAAGGGTTGGGAAACCATTTCTAGTTATCCGTGATAGGCCAAGAACCGAGTCAAATCCCTACCTCTATGATAAGAACCAGAAGCATACACCACTAAACCAAACCTGAAGGTCTAAGTAATAAAGCATTTAAAAACTAACATCTTCGAGTGCATGCCTGGTAAGCTAAAAGTCCAGTATTTGATTATTGGCATGGCCGAATGTTATCATTACTTAAATTGGAGCTTTTTAGTTCAAAATTATGTATTAATGGG
>CABFWB010001377.1:0-13579 GCA_902151455.1 Timema bartmani | reverse complement strand
AGGAACATATTCACCAAATCATTAGGATGTGTTGGTGTAGTGTTAGTGGTGTGCAACAGAACGAATCAGGAACATATTCACCAAATTATTAGGATGTGTTGGTGTAGTGTTAGTGGTGTGCAACAGAATGAATCAGGAACATATTCATCAAATTATTAGGATGTGTTGGTGTAGAGTAAGAGAATTATTAGTTGATGTATTTAGTGGAGACTTTCTAAACACACATTATATAGTACATGACTTACAGACTAACTTAATCTAAGATTATATCTAATGATACATACCCTGACCTAGTGTTTGTAAATTCATTAATTTGGCAAAGGACGAACCCTTGTACAAATACAATAATAAATATATTATTCAACCCCACCTGGAATCGAACCTAGGTAATTTAGGTTTGAGTTCATCCAATATTGACACTGATCCGGGGTGCAGGAATAAATTAAGGAATCATTACACCCGTTTTATCTCGTTCACCCTGATGCACAATCCCAAACAACTAACTTTGCTAACTTATTGGTATTTCTACTCTCGGACGAAATGTTCTCCCCCTTAAAATTTCAACAATTTGCTTTTATGTTTTTCAGAAACCATACATTTACACTTGCAATGGTTCACTGAACCAAAGGCGTCAATATAGTATTGTCTGGTTTGTTGGTAATAGAAAACAATCGGGGTTTAATTCCCGACTGGGCGTACTGAGAAGGTATTCCCTAAGATTTTTTTATTATTATTCTTATTATTCATTTAGGCTATACGCTAATGAGCTAGGGGTGAGTAAGGTTGAATTTAGAGGAATTGTACCCGCATTTTTGTGGATATAAAGTGGGGAAACCATTTAGGAAAAACCATCCTCAGTACACCTGACCGGGACAGAACCTCGATCTCCCCGTGATCGATAGTCGAGTGTATTTCAAGAGTAGCGTCTTATACCAAACAGCCACCAAAGCGGGTTATTCACTAAGGTGTATTATACCTTCTCTCCGCTACCTCACTAGTGTAAATAAGCGAATAATATGGATGTGTTACCTTTATATTTGCATTAATTTAGAATTTTTAATTCTATATAAATAAATTTGATAGTTGATAAGGAACTAATAATTGAGCTTTATGAGTCTAGTGACGTAATTTAATATGAAATTAAATGCTGAAATTGTAATAGAGGGCAATAGAAAGATAGTTTTAGAAGTGAATGCTGATAACATTATGTGCATGATTAGACTAATAATAATTGATTGAGGATGATAATTTAGAGATTAATGTGAACAACATATAATTTGGCAGGGTTAAGGAATTCAAATATTTAGAAACAATTTTATATAACATTAATATTACTATAGTGGAAGTTAGGAAAATAATAAAGTCAATAAATGCATAATTTTACTTGGTCCACAAATTGTTTAAATATCACCTGTTGTCAAGAAATGTAAAATTCTGAATATACAAAACATTAATTTAATCTGTTCTCTATGGGTGGGAAACGTGATCTATTACCTTACATAACGAGAACAAATTTAGGGTATTCGAAAACCAAGTACTTAGGAAAATATTTGTTCCTAAAAAGGAATGAAGATAATTGTGGGCAGGGAAGTTACGTAATGATGAGTTACATACCTTGTATTTATCACCAGGGTAATCCAATCTCACAGGCTAGGGTGGGCAGGACATGTTGCGTGAATGTGAGAAACTAGAACAACAATAGAGGTATTGATTGGCAAATCTAATGAGAAGAGAACATTGGGAAGACTTAGACGCAGATGGGAGGATAGCATTAGAATGGACTTGAGAGAGATGGGGTGTAATGAGGTGGACTGGATGAAAATAGCTCAATATGGGGATAGGTGGAGTAATTTTGTAAGTGCTGCAATTAACTTTCAAGTTCCTATCTCCATAGATTAAGTTTAAGTAGTTTAATTAATGGAATTAGCAATAGTAAATATACAGGCACTCACTTTCCCCCAACTACTAATACTGCTAATAAATAGTCTGGAAAGGGGTTCCATGTACTGTTCTGATGACATGTGTTTATGAAAGAAATTAAGAAAAAATTACTTTTTCCATTATTTTGCTTAGATTAAAATGTTTTTGCTTTTTATAGAATTTTTCTGTTAGCTAACACTATTCTAAATACATATAAAGTAGGATTATGGTAATAATAGACGTAAAAGTATTATTAAACCCACTTTCATACATCCATATGTCGGGTCATGTGATCTGTAGATAATGCCTTTGATATAGATTACCTACCAATAACAATAAACTAAAATTAATGCTAATAATATAGTAGAGTGTTATATATGTGTATTTTCTAAGCCGATAGTACTACCATAATCCTACTTTAGAAGTGTTAAGACTAGTGTTAACTAACAGAAAAGTAGGCCTACTATAAAATCAAACACAACGTTTTAATTTAAACAAAATAACAAGAACCAAGTTTCATAGGAATATATTATATTTCGGTAACATTGTATATTAAAGACTGGTATAATACTGTTCAACGTCACTTTATAGACCGTATATTACAGTTCTAATGGGTGTTGTAACTTTTTAAGATCAATCTCAAATTAGTTTCCAATCAAAATGACTCTGAAAATCAAGTATTTATGATGAAGGTTGTAAATATATGTTTCCGTTATTTCACGTCTTACTAGTCCTTCATGGTTATCAACATATTTACACATATGGAATAAGAGCGAGGAAGGTTGAACTTCAAAGAAACCTACCCGAATATACGTGGTGGTCGGGGAAGCGTTTATAAAAAATGACTAAGCAGTCCCATACCCATCCGGGATTCTATTCCCGATCTCCCCTGTTACCAGAAAGCCCAATCAGACGATTCGACAAGTGAAAAATTACAACATGGACACGGAAGACTCATTACACCGTGTTCTGTGACTTAGATAGTTATTAGTGGCAGAAACTTTTACCAATCACCACACTTACGGCCAGTTTCATAGTCAGACTGAGTGAGTACGTCTCAAGTGCGGTGATATACTAAATACAAGATGACACCTACCTAGACCAGATGGAATGGGCCGGTTTCATATCTGGGTAAGAGTCATCTTGTATTTAGTATAGCACCGCACTTGAGACGTACTCATTCTGACAATGAAACTGGCCCTAGGACTCGATAAACAAAAGGTGAAAGATGGTCTAAGATATGAGATGAAGCAGGATGGCTCAGTGATATAGCATTTATGCACTTATATAAAGGGGCCGGGTTCGATTTCCGTTTCCAGGTTGTCAATTTCCACTTAATTGAGTTTGATTCAACTATCATGATTACTTATGTGCATAACCATCACGTATCAGTTTGTGATACAAATGAATTAATAATACTACTAAGATGAAACTGGCCCCAATGTCCAATGTTCCTTCAGTACTTGCATTTAAATATTATTTTATACCTATCTTCCTATAATCAGTGTTATAATTACCAATATCTATTATAATTAAATCACGAAGCGATTCATTTTGGTAGTGATTTACATAGTTCTACTCAACCAGTTCTATCTTTATTTTTTTCCTAAAACACATACTGAGGATATGTTTAAAGTTTTCAAATTTCAAAAATATTCAAAGGTTAAGATGAACTTTGCGTAAAGAGAAATTCTTTCAATTGCAGTTTCTCTAATTTTAATTCGAGAATATAAAGGTTTACAACTTATCAGCAGCAAAGCCGCAATCTATACAATAATACTACGTTAATCTATGAATGTATATATATATACTTTTTTAAATGGTATCGGGAACGATGTATTACTAGTGTGTTGGAGATCTTTTAAAAAAGTATTGATCTTTAGATTTGCAAAAAAAATCACAAAACGTCTGAGGTTATGTTGGGTTTGACTACGAACCATGTGATTTGGACAAGCAAGAAATACGATTTTTTCAATTATTTATTCGAGTGCGACTCGTCTGTTTTTATGTTGAGTGTTTTATGAACTAATATATATTGACTTACAACTTGTTCCGGTTAGGTTGTAAAATAACGCTATGGCATATACGGTAGCTAAATTCAGAATACAAATTTACACTGTGCTAAACTTGTAAGATTTTTTTTTAAGAACTAATTGTATTTGCCACAGAATTGTATCAAATTTCCTGTTTCTCCCTTAAATAAGTGCGTCCCTAAACTTTTACAAGCAAGCTGATTAATTTTGTGGTCTCCCGGAAGTTAAGAGAGAGTAAAATAGCTCAGCAGGCACATAATGTCCTGAATAATAGCCTAGGACCTGCACCGGTGGCAGCGTGGACTTGGTCGTCAGTCTCGTCTTGTTTGATTTGCCAGTGACGAAAAGGTCAGGGCTAGAATGCAGGTTGGGTTTGCTGAGAGATCCATCCTAAACGATTTTTCACACTTTACCTTGAAAATGTGTGCATATTTCCATCACATTTTACTTATTTCTTCGCTACCCATTAATTTAAATATGCTGACAGTCCGAACGGGTAGTAGGAAATGAAGCAAAACAAGTTGAGGCTCTCACCCATTTTTTATGTAAGCTTTTATAGCCTGTTTTTATGAAATATCTGACACTTATTTTATGGACTTCTTTAACGCTTTCGAATGAGCTTCTTCCTCATAAATTTCAACCAGATTAAAATCATAGTTCAAGTTATGAGAACCTTGACGTATAAAATAGAGATTAATAAAACTAATCCGCTTCTGTGGCCGCATGATCTAAGGCGCTACTCTCGCAGTAGACTACACTGCCGATAACGGGGAGATCGTGGTTAGACCCCGGTCGGGTGTACTGAAGGAGCTTTTCCCTAAATGGTTTTCCTCTCTCTGTCCACGTAAATGCAGGTACACTTCCTCTAAATTCAGCATTCCTAATCCCTAATCCATTAGCGTAATTAGTTTATATGTGTATAGCCCAAATGGTGGTGCAAAATAAAAATAGATTTCATTTGTGAAACAATTGCGTTTGCGAAATTTTAGTTCAAATCCCGGTGGTGTCTAAGATATTTTATTTAATTTGTGGAAAAGTGGGAGTGATTCACAGATAACCACGAACTATTGACTGAGCTATATAATCATTTTTTAAATGGAAACTATCCTAGATATCTAAGGTGGTATTCAAATGGTAATCCCAGCTAAAATTTCAGGGTTCGAATCCCGGGTATGGGCACATTTTTCAAATTTATTCCGAAAGCTTATTAGAAACTTGTACAACCGAACTGATACAAATTATAATTTTAATTTTCCCAACTATCTATGAGAGATTCATGCTAATTAAATGTCAGACTCATCTAATCTGGCTTTTTGGTAACAGGATGGTCAAGGTTCATTCCCTGGTCGGTTATACTTACGGTGTTATTTTATTCGTGGTTTCCCCCCTTTTTCTCCACGTAAATGAGAGTAAATTCCCTATGAATTCAACTTTCCTCATCCCTACCTTAATAACGTAGTTCAAATACGCATAACTCAAATGCATGCATTAATAATAAATTAATAACATAAAAGTACTCGTTTACATGGCACAGCTTTCTCACGAAATGAAAACATACAGTAGTTGTTGAAAGTATAACAGAAAGCATTGAAAGATTTTTTGGTTCTCTATCTCAAACATTTTTTTTTTAATAAAATCTTTACAAGACCTTCAATTTCAATTGGAAGAGGTTTATTTCCGGTTCGACTCGCTCGTGTTACAGTCGTTGGGAAAATCCTATTTAGGGACGATCACATTTTACGTAAATTGTATTTACTATTTTACGAAACGATCCAGAAGAAAGTATTGGGAAGGATTCACACTAAATGGTGTGAAGGAATTTTTGTGAGAAATAAAAAGGACTATACCACCTTTTTCTCATCAATAAATAATAACACTATTCATTTTTAATATTCCAACTACACTAGAAATTAATTAATCCCAACTAGTTGCGACTATAATTTGTTCGGATTAGCGAAAATTCGGATTAAGCGGGATAATACAAGGACACAATATTTTCACGAATTTTAAATTACATTTTAATCAACCGTTTAATCAACTTCTCATTTATTTAATTACTGATTTATAAGACGTAATATGTACATTAATTATTTTTAGTAACAGGAAAACACATTGTGTTGACTATAACGTGACAAATACTATATATTGGCGTCCCGAGTATCTCAGCGGTGATGAGCGAACGGGAAAACTCCCGACTATGTTCGAACGCACCCGAAATAGTACTCCCTCCCTTGTCTACTAGAGTTGTCATTTGCCGATTCAAGGTACATTTGTATTAAAACGCAATATTTTTCTTCATGTAAAAAACATAAATTGTTTATAAAATAACGTAAATTGTGTGAATTAAATACTAATTTATTTTACTAGTTAATTTTATAAAATATAGATCTGTATTTGTCATTTTCACCATTGAAATAATTTTATATAATTCGTGAGCTGGTGGGCTGCCAAAAAAAAAAATGTTACGGTGGGCCCGCTGGCCACGGGTTGTAGACCCCTGCAGACCGTGCAGGGATCAAAGTGGGTGAAATTTTAAAATAAAATAAGGTCAATTACTAAATATGTGATTAAAAATATCAAACAAGTGTTGTGTATTTTTGGAAATGAATCTCCTATAGCTCAAGGTAGTGAGCGGTTGTGTAGATTAGAGCTCTGCCTGCCTAATGACAATGTTGCAACATACTGGGACTTCCCATTACTAAACTTATCAATAAATAATCCAAATTCTTGCCAACCAGTCCCGGTTCACTCCAATGCACGTGCAATTCTCTATACAACTCAGATATTGTGCCATATAATGACATCACACCTTTATCTTCATCTTACCTCCTCATTTCAGTGGACAAGTCTCTATACAACTCAGTTATTGTGCCACGTAATGACGTCACACCTCGATACACATCTTACCTCCCCACTTCAGTGGACAAGTCTCTATACAACTCAGTTATTGAGGCACGTAATGACGTTACACCTCGATCCACATCTTAACTCCCCACTTCAGTGGACAAGTCTCTATACAACTCAGTTATTGTGCCATGTAATGACGTCACACCTTGATCCTCATCTTACCTCCCCACTTCAGTGGACCCTGTGTTTTAGACCATCAGCACGTGAACATACTTATTAAGTGTTGAAAATTAAACAAACCACAACAAATAATCCCCTATTTTTCCCAGATACGTTTGTATAAATAATGGCATGACACAAACGGTCCTAATTAAAGTCTTACTTAATTTGCGGTGTCTCCCTGTCCCCTTGTTGGGCCATGTCACCCATATTAGCAAGCAGTTCATTAGACCTATTAAACATTCTGGAGACGCTCTAGTCTCGTCACCCTTATTAAGTACTGTCACGTGTCCTCATTGTTCACTCGTGTCCGACAAGCTTGAGGTCATGGTGAAACTCACCCTTCTCCAGGGGAGTGCTCTGAAGACACTGGCAAGAGGTCGGTCATACGGTTAGCGTGTTTGACCTGGGAACAGTTGGTTTTCATGCACCGAGACTTACTACCCTTCCAGGATAAACACTTATTTGCAATAAATAGAGTAGAGATAAGGAACGTGGAATTGAGATGAAATGTACCCTAATTTGCGGGGAGGATAGTGTGTAATCAATTAATAAAGTATCTCAGTACACTCGGCTGGGATGCGAGCACGGACCTCTCAGTCACCAGAAAGCCAGATAGAGCTATACTGATGCCTTTATTCTTGTGCTCAATGGTGTGAGCCATATTAAATTTAAATTTTGGGGAATTTAAATTGTACTTTCTAATAAGCTGTTGTTAAATTAATATCGGACAGTGATCACTAAATATTAAAAGGTAAATATTAAATTTATGGGTGATATAATAAACTTATAGTTAAATATTAAAATACCTATGTTATAAGTTTAAAGTTTGATGATTTTATTCTTTGTCACAGATGTATGTATATTGTTTCGTTTGAATTCTACCTTACTTATTACTAACCCACTAATGTAAATATGTGAATAGCCCATACGTAGAGCACATAAATAAAATCGACCATCCTTGAGTCCTTCAACACGGGGATCGCTACGTGCAGTTCCAAGTGACATCATCACTATCAAGCAGACAATTTTAAAAACAGTTCACTTTAAAGATGGTTTTACAAGAGAACAGACAAAAATTGCCTTTTAGTGTCAATAAACCGGGTTTCACACAGATATGTTTAGGTAGCGGCCCCACCCTTCTTTCCATAAACCAACCCCCAAACAAGCCTACTCAGACTTCAAATTAATAAGAAAACGTAGAATAAAATCGTCATTTTCTTGTTCAAGCCAATGTTTGTAAATTGTCTAGAAGTAAACAATTTCCAAATATCGTCGACTAGTTACTTATCTGAAAAGGTTTGTTAAGGAAGGACTTATCACTTTATCAGTTTAAATATTCGGATAGCCAGGATGGATAAGAAGACCTGAAACATTCTCCCAAAAAATCAATTGTTTCCAAGCATAGTACATAATGGTACAAAAAAACATAGAGAGAAATTATTTTCCTCTGTCCTTCACACACCACTTGAAAACATAATATCGCTTAGATTGTTAAAACGTTATATTCCTAACTCATAGTGGATCAAATCCATTAGTGCAACCGAGTTTGAAGACTTTTAGAGCCGTGTTAAGATATTTCGAACCATTAAATATTTTATAGTCTTACATAGCGTAGTCGTAATGTGAAAGTGAAGAACAGTTTTAAAACGATTTTTCACGTTCTTCTGAGTGGGTGCAAGACTTTTTAATATCACTTAGGCGCTGATGAGCATACTTTAAGGGTACGGGTTAAAGCTAAGTGAGATATCTCTTAGTAGTGGCTCCTCCTCATAGCTTTGTGTTGATTATTTGGCGGGGAAACTTTCACACATCCAAATTTGAGACCGTTTAATGTGGCACTAGGTTTTAATTGCCATAGCTCTTAAGGGCGCCACCCAATTGAAGGAACATAATACTTAGATTGCGGTATTTCATATTGGAATGGCAGCTCTGAAGCTTCAAAGCCACTAATTTTTTTAAATATTTTTTAAATGATAAAAAACACAGAGTCCAATGTTTTTAATTCTATAGGAGCGTGTGCAGACCTTTAACCTCTTTTTACGTCAACCAAATATTTAAATAAAACATAATTTAATACATGAAGCATGATTTCTAGACGTCTGCAACATATCTCAGCGCTCCTATAGGTGAACCTATTAATCTCGGTGCCGTAGTTGGAAGGGCGATTGTTAAATGGAAGATGCTCGTTTTAAGTATAGGTGATGCCTTAAATATTTGTTACACAATTGGATCATTGTTCATTTTGATAAATATACTTTTATGACCACACAAGTGTTAACAATTTCTGAAAATTTCTGAAAAAAACATTATTTGATAAATGTAGTACAAGTTTATCCCCACCCTTATGTTTACGAATTCAGTAGAATCTCTATTAGTGACACTTTCAGTATACGTCTATGACCATATCTATGTTTACAACATCTATAGAGGAATTAAACCCTAATTTTGATAGGGAGCTCACTTTCAATACCAACGTTGATTGAAGGTCACTACAATTTGGCATTCTAGAAATATTTTGTATTTGATTTATTTATTATGAAATTAATCTAAAAAATTGTCAAAATCTTCCAATGATACTTCTTTATTGATTAGGCCTACTGTATAATTTGTCTTTATTTAACTTTCTCTTAGCACCGCGTCTTACTACCCGTTCGGGTTATACGTGTAAGTACTAATTACGCTAATGGATTAAGAATGGGAAAGGTTTAATATAAAGGAAGCTAACCCGCATTTTCGTGGAGGGAGAGTGGTAGAAAAAATACCCCCGATTCACCCAACTGAGATTCGAACCTTGATCTCCCCGTCCTCGGAAGTCTAGTTCAACATGAAACTAGAGCGTTAGCTAACAACGCCACTGGGGTGGGTCATTGTTAACTAAGTGGGCTAAGAATGTAAATGCAATTGGATTTTTTTTCGTATTGTGGCAATATGAGTTTCCAATTTTCAAATAACGAGCTTCTTAATAAAATCAGATTGTGGTTTGACCCCTGCGGTATACGTCTATGCCTCCCCACTATTTACTACGGTCGTAATGCCAGTAATAACCGAGAGTGCGACGGACTCCCAGCACTTTTACGCCCTCTCCTGTACGGGTCATAATGAGCCGCTAATCTCACAGCTCTGCAAAGTAACAACAGTCCATAGAGGCGTTAAAGTGCTCGGAGTGATAGGAGCTTTAGAAATGTGAGTGAAATAATTACATGGGAATTAAGGAGAAGCATAACAGATCAAAGTGTGAAAGACATTTCACACGTGACCTTTTGTATAACTAAGGTTGTCATCCGTGCCGGTGAGTGGGTTATAATAGGCGTCCATCTGACTCTTGACTGGTTGGTTGGTGATTAGGAGGTTGGGGTTCTTGTCTAAGGAGGGTGTAGTGTGGGTGTTTTTATTAATTGATTTTACACTCTCCCTCCAAGCAAGTGAATAAACTTCCTCTAAATACTATCTTCTCCATCCTTACGTCGTTTGGATGGCAAGGACGGGCAGTTAGACGAGTATCACGTACAGATTAATAAAAGACATCCAACCAGAGGTACATACTATTTTTATTTTCATTCTATTAATAGATGGGCTGACTCTACCTTTTTTCGAATCTAAATCTTTATTCTATAAACAAATTCCGAATCTCAAATCTGAATCCCAACCTTAGAAAACCTGGTAGGTGCTAAAAGGTTAACTTTTCCTCATTGGTCTGTTCTCCAAATACCTTGGCTCCGAAACATAGAAAACTTGGTAAGTGTTAAGAGGTTNCGTTAAGTGTTCAAATGTTACCTTTTCCTCACTGGTCTGTTCTCCACAAACCTTGACTCCGAGCCTTAGAAAACTCGTTAAGTGTTCAAATGTTACCTTTTCCTCACTGGTCTGTTCTCCACAAACCTTGACTCCGAGCCTTAGAAAACTCGTTAAGTGTTCAAATGTTACCTTTTCCTCACTGGTCTGTTCTCCACAAACCTTGACTCCGAGCCTTAGAAAACTCGTTAAGTGTTCAAATGTTACCTTTTCCTCACTGGTCTGTTCTCCACAAACCTTGACTCCGAACCTTAGAAAAATTGGTAAGTGTTCAAATGTTACCTTTTCCTCACTGGTCTGTTCTCCACAAACCTTGACTCCGAGCCTTAGAAAACTCGTTAGTGTTCAAATGTTACCTTTTCCTCACTGGTCTGTTCTCATACAAACCTTGACTCCGAACCTTAGAAAACTTGGTAAGTGTTCAAATGTTACCTTTTCCTCACTGGTCTGTTCTCCACACACCTTGACTAAACCTTAGCAAACATGATGAATGCTAAAAGGTTAAATTATCCACATTTGTATGACCTCCACACACACCTTTACCTCTATATTCTGATTTTATTAATAATAATTTTTAGTATTATATAAAAAAATATAAATATACTAAATGTTAACATCTTTACTTTTTTTTTACAATACATTATGAATAAATTTAATGAAGTGATGGACTGAGATATTTTTGTTATTTTTGGCCTAAACTTATGTATGGACAAACCATTAACTTAAAAGTCTGATTAAAAATTGTAAAAATTATGTTTATAATGTTTAGTAATAATTAATATGAATTGTTTTTCTAATCTTTAAAATCCTTGAGGTATCGAGGATTTGAAGGACCCATTCTTAAATAAAATATTAGAGATTTAGGTATATGTGATGGTTAAGTGATTTTATTCACATTAAATTCTTATCAAATTTTTCTTATTTAGTTTGGCCTTTCAAATTTGTACAACTTAGTTAGGATATTTAATTTATTGGCAAAACGTTTTAACACTAGCAATAAATTGAATATAATGTATATAAGCTATTTATTGTACATTATTCTATAAATTAAGTATCACAAATATAAATTCAAAGTACCAAGCAAAATATATATATTTATAAACAAGTCAGTTTAAACACCAATCAACGTATAAATATTCAAAATGTATTTAATTTAAATTATATTTCGCAGTAAATATCGACGTGGTGCAACATCCTTTTGTCTCTCTCTCTCTATCGGTCACCCAAGAAAGAAGGATATGGGGGGAAAGATTAGGGACGATTGAATCACGTTATTTGAACATTCTAGAAACAAAGTCTTCGTCAACAACCCTGTTGGAAGGTGGATATGAGGACACTCACACAATAATTACCGAGAAGTTAGGACCTGCTTTCATCAAGACAAAACTGTTTTTTATTAATCACATTTTAACCATCCCATTTCCCTAAGAAGTGAAATAGCAGCATGTGTGATATTGACTAGTATATTCACCCTACCAGTACAGAAATAACACTGAATAAATAGTTTGTTAAAAGTATATAAGTTATTTCAATTATAAACTGATAAAAAAATATACCAAAATAAAATATCCCCGCATGTAGTGAGTCTATGTCAAGAAACGAATAATATTACAAAAGTGTTGCCTTCCACGGGGCATGAACCGCGAACAGTAAAACCACGACTACCAACGTTTAGACGCTAGAAGCAACACTATAGGGCGTGGACAAATATTTGGTGAGTCAAGAAAATTGTAAGCAAACAGATATAATATGTTTAATAGAAGGCTCTTTGTCACGTGATCGTTTCCATTTTTATTTCTTCTCGAAGCAGGCAAGCTACACTTTTGGTTACAATTCCGGGAAGAATATTCAAACCCCTCTAATCAAGCAGTGAAATATATTTTACCGTTCATGATTAAAACTCTTAGTGAGTGCCTGTCTTCATATTTAATGTTTAAAAAAATAAACATAGAAACAGTTTTAGTATTGAAATGGATCTTAGATTGTAAATAGTTTGTTTTATCTAAACATGGATTCACTTTCTGAACTCAATCGACATCATTAATAGTGTCTCAACTATATGTTTGCACGAATGGAATATAACAAGTTAGAAAATAATAATTTTATTTGTAATTAATTTATTATATTTTTACTACTACTGTCAAAATTGTGTATAAGAAAACAAAAATAAATGTGTATGGACTATTAAACTAAACCGTATATATGTGACATCTTAAACAAGGAAAAAATTAAACCTTAAATATCTTGGTAGATCACAAAATATGTGTCTGGATTTAAGTGAGTCATAGACTAGTGAATTTTGAGCATCGTTATTCTAAACTATCTTGTTAATCTAAAGCTACCATATTTAGTTGGGTTGGTATTATGCTCAACATAAGATTTTAAGACTTTATCTTAGCTCAAGGGAGGGGGATTTTTTTTTTTTGCACCGCGTCTTACTACCCTTCCAGGTCTATTAGATTTTTAGTTCCGCTAGTAGGTTGAGGATGAGTAAGGTATATTTAAGAAGAAATGTACCCGATTGTGTGAAAAGAGAAGGGATAACAATTATTTGGGAAAACCATTATCAGTAGCCATCCAGGACTCGAATTCCAATCTTCTCACACTGGTGATTCAATCTATTTAAAAAGTGACATCTTTTAGAGCATGTGACCGTCGATACGGATAATGGTTAAGAATTATGAAGGTTAATTAAAGGAAGTATTAGTGCAGCGAAATGATACAACTACAGTGATAAATTATAGTTTAGCCAATCCACGGAAAGC
>CABFWB010001376.1:141580-159886 GCA_902151455.1 Timema bartmani | reverse complement strand
CCCCCCCGCCTCCCAAAAAAAGAATTAATTAAAACCCTAATTTTCGTTTATTGTTATTACAGTAATTTGCGCCTATATACCGATTTTTAGCCATATAAACTATCAGGAAATGCCCTAAAAGATAAATAAATGTTATAATTAATGCTGAAAGCTGTGTTTTTATATATGTAATGGTTGATTTGTCCCTAACCCTTCATTTGATTATCTTTAACAAACTTGATCTCTATAGAGCTACAAAGAACAACTATGCAAAGGTTGAATTAAATCGGTTAATATGTTCAAAAGCTTTAATGAGACATATCCACCAGGGACAAACAGACAAATGTAAATCAGAGTTAAAATTGAAAACTCTTAACAATATTTGCCAGATTTCCTATGCAGGGAGCCTATTATACGAGCATGTGATTAAAAATGTATGGCCCCGAGCTTGTTTTTTCCCCTATGTCACCTAAGAAAGTGTTCGTCCTCCCAAATCACGCGGCCATGTGCGGCTGCACTGTTCACACACCCATAAGGGCGGCCTTGGTGATGTCAACAATTATTTAATATGTCATTTCAGGACACCCTTTACGAATATTCAGGAACTGTTGAGTATCAATCTGTGTAGAAAATTAAACTCTATGTTTTTACTGAAGAATTATTTAATTTCTTTTGACCAAAAGAAATTTTTGATAAAAAAAAAGCCTGACCTTTTCTCACTACCCTACACTCCCACCTTAATCAGTGTCAAAATCTCCCAGCAAAATTGTAATATTTCCTATTTAACTAACTCTACCTAGACATAAGTTGTGAGTATGCTAATATAAACTGATGGAAGTAGCACATGTTATCGCATCCAATTGCGTCATTTAAAAAAATATATAATTCCATATAGCTAATTTTTTAATAATATTTTTCATACCGTTAAAGAATTATTTTCTGCCGCATGAACTGTATCACCTGTTGCTCAGTACTAACCCTGTGTAAATAGTTCCCATTGTTGTTTTCACAGTATTCTTGGTGGACCTTTATTCCTTTCTTGTTTGGATTTTCATTTTTATTTCTCTATCTAGTTTCAACATCTTAACTTCCTGACTCGGTTGAAATTGTGAATATCCCTTAATATTTTAAGAAACACATGTGCACTTAATCGAAACATACCCTTGCACTTAAAGTGTCTAATTTGTATGTACATAAGACAGTTTTGATACTAGTAGGTTAAAATAGTATCTTTTTTTATATAGTGTCTGCAATGCACACATTTCCGAGTGCATTTCCAATGCGTACCCTTTTTGGAATTTTGATTGTTCTCTTTTCAACTAATAATTTCATCATAATGAGTATTATTATTTCATCTCTGTTTTGTTCGCTGTAATTTTTATAGGGGAAAAATGTCCTTGTTGATTATATATTTAACCTCATAAACTGTGTCAATGAGAAGAGCAAGTGAGTATTGTTTAGATTATTAGGTCTTCCCATTACTAACTTTCTCTCATGTCTACATTCAAAATATGGCACAACCTGTAATAATGTTATTTAGCACTTTGTGCACCCCTGGAATGAAAACTGTCTTTAACACAAGTTCCATCTCAATTGTAAAAGTTCCATTTTTTTTTTATTATTATATGTTGATGTTTATTTTTTAACGTTCATGTGCTGGTAGGATAGTGTGATTATGTTGGGGAAGTTGCGAATAAAATATTGCATTGTTTTATCTTTTATTGATGACAGTAAATAGTTGCATCTTAGGATGCTTCTTGCAGATTTTGCAACAGAAATTTAGTCTATTCGCAGTTCTTAGTGTTTCAAATTTATTTTTGGTCATCAAACTCTGAAAGAAGAAATCAAAATGTATTGTTGTTACCTAGAGGCTATCTGCATTTTGATAACTTTTAAAAAAAAATTTCCCCATTAAGGTTTTGTGATTTCCCTTGACCTACTAAAATTGCTGTTCTATGTGTTTTCATCCTGATTTTCATTTTAACTTTTTAGTAAAACATTACAAACATTGATTCCAGTATATTTCTTAAATGTTACAATTAGTTTAGCCTAAAGGCTGCAGTGGTGTTAGTAGGTCATAAACTAGATTCTGTGATAACACACGTGTAAGCAGCATGTATTTCATAGATTACAAGATAAATATTATACATACATATTATTGGTAGTGGTGCTTACTTTCTGCACAAAAGCTATAATTGCGAAAATAGGAGATTATATTAATTTAAAATGCAGATATTGCAGTTAGACCCAAAAAAAAAAATCATACTTTTGTTTTTATATATATTCGAGTCTTACAAACTTCCAGCATGAGTTAATCTCTAAATGTTACCACGACTATCGTTTTGTGTCCAAGGCAAGTGGTGTTTGCTGTACGTCTAAAAATAATTCTACGTGATTACAGCATTGCATTCTGTGTAAAAAATGTTGCAAAGTGCACGCTACATGTCTTTTTAACCTATCATCAATATAAATACATTATCTATGTAAATTAAGATTTTATGAAAATAAAAAGTGTTTTAATTTATTATTATTTTCTCTCCCAAGTTATTTATATTTGCACGCTGCTAACACTGTTTTACAACCCACGGATGTTAGTATTTTTTTAACTCTTAATATTTGGTGCGAAATATCTTATTTTAACGTAAGCTATACAGCCCAGATGTTCTTCCTGTACTTTCTACATTAGGTATATTTTTTAATTTGTATATTTCTCTATGTCACTGTTTTTTGTGAGGCTCCCTGACAAATGTTTTCTCTTTTTTATTCTTCTTTGCGCCTGTAGTACAGCTGGAAGTGGAGTTCTCACTTCAAGGAAGCCATTACCTTACACGAGTAAAAAGCAATTATATACTTTTTATGCTTGCTTTCTTACTATATATTGATATTATTACTATTATTATATCTTTATTATTTTTATTATTTTTTAATTATTTTTTTAAATTACTGTTTCGCTCCTCGGTCGTCAGCTTGGGCTCAGTTTATATATTTTTTAAAATCCGAATGTTTAATGCCACAAAAATCAAAGTAATTCACTGTAGTGCTTGCAGATTTCTTAAATTTTAAATTCCTTTCAAAAATTTTACTTTAAACTAAATTTATAACATTTCTAAAACTTCATTTCTGTATAGAAGCTTTTTAAAGAGTGACTGTTATTTGATTTGTTTTGTTCCATCTATGTTACATTTTTCATTCTATAATAAAGTATATAATCTAAACCATTATTTATTAAAACTAACAACAATCATTAACTATAAAATAGATTCATTATGTTTTTTGTGGCTTTAAATACAAACTGGATCCAATTACTTTCCTTTCATAAATTTTTATTACTTAATTGTTCTGATTAAATTAAGCTTTACATTAATTATCTAACTCCTTCTTCCTCTTTAAAGTAAGGTTTACTCATTGGAAATGTTTCACTCGGAGATGTTAAAATGGCCGCAGACTCAACTTTTATTTTTGTCTTGCTATTCTAATAAATGCATCACACATTTGTAAAATAAACTTGTTTTCCTTTAAAAAAAACAGTTGAAGTAGAAAATAATATATGTTTTTAAGACAGACCCATGCAATATAAAAACCTATATTTTTTCCTCTGAAAGGCTATTTATTGACTTGAGCTTCTTAGCTATTTTGTAGTTCTTTTGTTTGTTTTTTTGTAAATACTGAACTTGTTATCAGCAACAGCAAATAAATAAAGCAGATGCTGATGGGTACAGACACTGTTGTCATGCATGTATTATTGATATCTTGAACTATTGAGTTTTGACGTTTCGGTAAATGCTCTGGACCGGTGAAATTTTCAGAAAACTTGTTTATTCTAGGTGTATTGTGTTCCAAGATGGAGGAACGTGGCAATCAACATATTTGTGTTTTACAAACATGTTCTGGCTATTCTTTTCACACTTAGGGAGTTTTAAAATTATACATATATTGACTTAATATAATGTTGCAGTATCAACCTTACCTAGATATTTTTTTTATGTTAACTATTTAACTGAAGGCTATGTTTTGCTATGGCTAACACATCTTGCAGATAATATATATTATTCAAATCTGCCGTTTCCTTTTGTGTTGGTAGTTTTTTAGTGTAGTTTTTAATTTGTTTGGACAAAGTAATGTAATGAATGCAGTCACATAATTGTAATTATGGTATATTTTCTTTTAGTTAGAGAAAATGAACACAATATTTATTTAATTGAAAATGTCAGAATTTACCAAAATACTGAAGGGCTATATTAGTTTCTAGACCATCATTATGAGCATGGTGAAAATCATGTGTTGGATAAATTGATATTAAATCAATAATATCTAAGGAACCACACCTGTCAAAAGATTACAATAGCTACATACTTAATAGGTATTTTAAACTAATTCATTATTTTATAAAATATATTAACTGTGAATTAATTAGCTTATAACTTATTATACTTAGCTTTGAAGTTTCCGTTATGAAATGAATGTACATACTGAATTTTAAACATAGGTACATATTTCTAAAGAGATTTCATTATCTGTCAAAATATGCCAACTAAGATTTAGATTAATATAAATTGAACATACTTATGTCATGCATGTTAATTAATTTGATCAATACATCTTAAACAATATTATCTACCTTGAATTTGCTACAGTCAAATAATAATATAATTTATGGTACACAAAATAGCATTATGTCAAAAAGTGCATGTTAAATTAACTAATTGCTTATTGCAGGATAATTAAGTCATAGATAGTGTTATATTTAAATTTAAAACTTGTTCAAGCTTTTATTTTTTATCAATCCAAATTTAACTTGTCTTAGTTAATAATCTAACTATTGAAGTCCTGTATTTGATATTTTCACACATTCATTTGTTTTATATTTTTAAGTGCTATAAAATTATTTGTATCAGTTAACTTGTAGTGTATTTTTCTAACAATTGTACTAGCTTATTAATTTGTTTTTATAAATATATCTTGAATTATTATGACTAAGCTTAAAATATTCTTGCATAAATGTGTCTAATGTGGCCATCATAGCCACCAATACACTTAGGGAATGTTTTATTAAAAAAATTGTTTTATATTTAACTCAATTTAAAACAAGGAAAAAACCATTATCATCATCGTGAAACTCCTCTAGTTTGCAGGATAGTGTGTTGGCGAACACATTCTCTCCTTTCTTCTCTACATCTTCCTTTATCTAGTTTACCCACCTCCTTCTGGGTTGACCAACTGGTCTCCTGCTCCCTACCTTTCTTTCCGTGTATACAAGTGGTTTTCTTGTGTTTTACATTCTTTTCACATCGTCGAATCATCTGAGTTAATATGACCTTATTTCCACCATTAATTCATTCACTCTTAGCGCCTCTCTCATGTCATTGTTCCTTACTCTATATCTATGTGTCTTCTTGCACCTTACTCAGTTCTTTCTTATTTACCGTGCAAGACTCTAAACTATACGTAAGAATGGGAACAAGGTATAGACTTATTTTGGCTCTCCCTGGTACCTTCTTGTCCCACTCTTGTGTCAAATTAAAGAATGTTGACCCGTTGGTCACTCTGATGAGTACTTCCTGTTGTAGGGTACCCTTAACAGGAGACCACATTACACAGGTATTTGACCTCTTGGATACTTTCCAGACATATGCTCTATTTGGAGTTTACTCTACTTATTTTAAAGGCAACTGAACTGTCTTTGTTTTACTCACATTCATCTTATACTTGTTGAACTTGGTGACTCACTTATCCAGTTGTTCCTGTACTTTTCCCTCAGCGTATCCCCAAATCTCCACGTCATCCGTGTATACGAGGGCATTTAGGTCTTCACTCTCCTCTTTTCATATCTTTTAGTACCGCATCCATGACAGTTACATACAGCAGGGATGAAAGAGCACTTCCTTGTTGAATCCCCTTTTTGTCTCAAAACACTCTGACCTGCCTTCTCTAAACTGTACACAGCTTAGGCACTTTTTATTAACATTCGAACTTTGTCAATCAAATTTGCTGAAATTACCAGTTTTTCTAAACTCATCCAAATTACTGTTCTCGGGACGCTGCTGTATGCCTTTTCCAGTTTCCAAATCACTATTATTAGATCCTTCCCTTTCTCACAATACATCTTCGTTAGTATACTTAAAGCAAAGTTCAGATCTGATGTGCTCCTGTTAGCTCTGAATTGATGCTATTCCTCTTCTAGGACAGGCTTAATAATGGCGCTCAATTTTCCCTCATTAATTCTTACCATAATTTTCAAGTCATGATAAAGTAATTTAATGTCTCTATAGTTGGCGCATTTCCTTCTGCTCCCTTTCTTGAACATTGTAATAATTATCCGCTTAGTCCAGTCATCTGGCACCTGATGGTTTTGCCAAATTGTGGTTATTGTCCAGTACAACCACTGTATCCTGAGTATTTCCAGCTGCTCTTACCATATCTGCTGTGAGTTCATCCACCCCGGCTGACTTACCACTCTTCATCCCCCACAAAGCCCTTTCCACCTCTGCCCATGCAATCTATTTTCCCTTTGATTCGTGATTCTCTTCCTCCTCTCCGCTTACTCTGTCACTATTTAGTAGTTCGTTGAAATAGGTTTTCATCTCGTTCCTAATCTCCTCCATGTTGATAACTACTTCCATCTTCCTTATATAATGCTCTAATAGCTTCCTTGTCAGATCTTCTACTCCTTAGCACTCCTACCAGCATCTGTCCTTTTCTTCCCATACAACTCTTTTAACTTCCAGTTTTCTATCCCTATATTCTTGCTCAACTTCCTTTTTTTCTTATCCTTTGCTATCAGGTCCTCATTTTGCTTCTGTTTCTCACTTTATTTGTCTTATTCGTCTATATTATGGCATCCTTCACTCTGTCATTCCACTGTTGTGTCTTTTCTTCCTTCACTCTTCCAGGAAGAAATATAGGAGCAAATAAGATAGATACGCTATATGACTTTTATAGTGAAAATAAACACAGTAAAAACTTTATAATGCCACCTCAGGACAGGGCAAAAAATAATGTACTCCTTTTTAAAAAAAATTGGTCGCTATCACTCAATCCTCTTCTTTTCTTAAATTAATCATATTCTCTTTGTTGAGTGACAGAAATGTAAGGTGTTATCATAATTTGTCTTTACATTATCAAAATCATAGAGGATTTGTCTCTATTTGTTGCATATTCCTATTTCCTTTATGTTCTTCCATGTAAATATTATATACCTGATAAGTGAAAAGCTTAGCGAACTATGTATATAAAAAAGAACTTTTTACAATGAGGCTTATATCTTTAAATATCAAAATATATTTTCTATAGCTTTACATACATATTATTTTACTAAAATTAATTATATAAAGATGGGGACAGCCATTTCCAATTAGTAACCATATTTTAAATTACTTTTTAACATGAATAATTTATTAGTAAACTAACACACATATTTGATTTATAAATTATAATATTTACTAAAAATATGATTATGTGAAAATGTTTTGCTGTAGTAATTCTCAAATTTCAAATTGAATATTTATTAATGTGCAACAATAAAATCTTATGTGTGGCATTTCTTTGGATATGTTTATGTTAAATAAAGCTTTATGAGAAAAATTTCATCTTGATCTAAACTAGCTAAGCTAGCCCGAATTTAAAGTTTACACAAGTTACTCTCTTACTCGATCAAGTTGCTACTGCAATGTTATTAATTACTATATAAATATTTTAATAAGAACTGAATTTTTTTTTTTCCTTTTTTTTCCCCCTCACCTTAAATGTCAGTCCAGAGTAGCTATGTTTATTGATTTAGTGTGTCATAATTTATTTTGCAACAGTAGATATAATCTAAAAGAATGGTTTGTACAATTTTTGTATTGTGATAAAACAAACCTAAGCTTAAAATTTGACATCTATTAATAAAATAAAAAGTATTTTTAAAAAAAGCCTTACTCTAAGGAAGGAAGTTGGGATTCTTTTTTTTAGGTGTTTTTGGCGCATGCAGCGGATGTTTTTATTGCGTGCCACTGCTCGTAATATTTTGGTCTTGTACAGTCTTATAATCGCTCATTTTATAAATGTGTATCTTTATATTTTTAATATAAATGTATTTTATATTTAAGTAGAAAATGTAAGCATTTGGTTAATTACTCTTTATCTTTTTGTTGTAAGCTAACTACAATTGATCTTATATAGTAGTACATAATTATTAGATGTAATTTTGATTCTCTTCTCCCAATAATATAATCAGATTTCACGAAGGAGATTTATTCTTCATCTGTCAAACATCATCCTTCCAACATTTTTTGTTTCCATTCTTCTCCTCTTACTTGCATACATTCTCTCATCTGCTCCTCCCATCTCTTTTTTGGTCTCGCTTACAGTCTTTTCCATCCTCATAACATACCCATACCATCTCAGTCTTGCTTCCTATATACTCCCTCTACCCCAAGTCTTCCCCGGATAACTTCATTCCGAATCTTGTTTCTCCTCGTGACAGCTAAAGTGCTCCTACTAACTTTATTCCCATAGACTTCACTTTCCTTCTCTCTATTACATTCAATGTCCATGTTTCTGCTGCATATGTGACAACTGATACAAAGAATGCCCTGTACAACGCTTCCTTACACTTCAAGGGCATTTCTTTTCTCAGTAGAAGGTCTCTTACAAACCTATAGAACAACTCTCCCTGCTGCCCTTTTCTTATTAGATCCTCTTTACTCTCATCCTTCATCCAACTTTATGGCTTTATTATACCTTATTCTCTTCCTTGTCATTACATATCAAACATAATAATAATAATAATTCTTGAGCATATTTATATTATTTGATACAATTATGTATTATGTTTAGAAAGAATCATAGCTACTACTTTTCGCTATATTAAGAGTTTGTCATTATCAACACTATTTGCTCTTTGATTGTATCTAACTTAATTTAAAATTTGAACAAGTGAACACTTTATATTGAAATATTTATTCAAAAAATATGAAACACGTTGTTTAGTTTATTATTTTTCACAAAATATCACACATTTTTTAAATTAAAATATTATATATACTTACAAAACAAAGTAATTTTAATAATGCTGTTTAGCTTTTCGAAGCAGTTAACTCACATGCGAAACTGAAATTATTTTTAACGTCCCTTTTTTAATGTTTATTATTACAACACCAATTTTTTATGCATAATATTTTCACTTATAGTTCAATTTTAACATACCAACAATGTGTTTCAGATGCTTACATCCTACTTTAATATCAAACAAACTTTAATGTCCTAAAGATTGCCTCATGATCTTGCAAATAACAACTGAAAATGCATGTTTGATGGAGAAGCAATAAAAAAGACAAGGTAGCAGTAAGTCCACTCTAATTTAATAAAAGAGCTGTGTAGGAATCGAGTATGATTAACTCAAACTTTTGAGATAGTTAACTAATGCTCCTTCAACTAAATACAGCCAACTTTCGATTTTCCAGGGTAAAGAAGGAGAGAAAAGCCAAGGATTGTTTATTTTTATTAGATGATTTATTTCCTACCAAAAATATATATTTCGCTGCTTCAAATTCATTACACATTTTACATCCATCTCTTGTGNGATGGTAAATAGTTGTGATAAAAAAGAGAAATACAAGCTGCGGTTAATCAGGCGTTCACTGTATTGGGATTCAACCATGGCTAATGCTTTAGAGGAGTTGTTTGATCACTTTTTAAAAACTTTGGGTTGGAGCACAGTTGAGGGTGATCACATTAACTCTTCATTCATAGTGTGAAAAAAAATTAGATGAGAGACAAATCACTTTTCACTCTAATTTCAGTTAGAGGCATTAATAACTAATTCTCTTGCTAAGAATCTTCGAAAACACATATTATGTTATCCTGTCAAAAAATAATATTGTGTAAATATCTTTGAGAATACATAGGATTAAATCCAGCTTTCCTTCATTTTGAATCTGGTCACAGTTTACAATCCTTCAACATTGATCTTAATTACGCAAGAATTATTTTAGTAATTGTTTGGGGTATTGACTTTTTTTATTCATAGCTTATATTTTTGCATTTACATATTTGAACATCACTTATATTGGCAAATTTTTATTATTATTTTTTTTCTAAATTATCTTATTTGTACTGTTTGTCATTGTTGTCAAAACATTGTTCGTCTTGAAAATAAAATAGGCTAAGCTTAATGGATGAAAAAAATTGTCATTTCTCACATTAGTGCAATTTTTTGTATATGGTATGCACGACTATATTTAATCTCCGACTCTTATCTATTTTAATTATAATAAATTACCTATTTTGTTTTCAAGTCATTGCTAATCATACAATGCCTAGCATTATAATGCTTGTATGGATTAAGTTTTAGATTGTGTTATCTGTGTTTTAAATAATGTTTTTGAATGGCATCATTTTATATCAAATGTCTGCATGATAGTATATAGTTTGAACTCAATTTTTTTTATTTTCTCCACAAATATGTTGCATGATTTTTTATTATTTATTTGTGTTTCCACAGGCACTTATAGTGCCATGTTTATTAGCACCGTGGAAATCCTAGTTACAGTAGAATTATAACCAATATACCAGAGGTTCCCAAAGTATAGCCATTTGTAGCCCTCAAGCTTCTCATGTGTGGCCCACGATGGTTTTTCTGTTATAAAAATTATGGTACTTATAAATAAAATGCTTAAATAATTATCCTTTAAATCACAAAAGGTTTAGATTAACACCAAAAATAGTAAGCTTTGAAGCTTGAAAGGTGCATGCATAACTGCCATGCCATAAACATTTGTTTGTATTTCTGTAATAATATAAATTCGTGTCTTTAATTTTTTAAAATCAAAAATATGTGTGTGTCACACAGTATGCCAACTATGTTTAGTTTTCGAACCGGCACCCAAAAACTATGGGAACCTCTGCAGCTCACCGTCATATTTAGCTTCACCGGATAGTCATAGATCCAAAAACTGACCATAGTGAAAGCTGTTTATCTCCAACACTCTTTTGGAACAGGTGCTGTCCATTTCAAGCTATGATCATTTATTTACAGCTGGACAGCAAAAAGTATGTAATTTTTTTTATTTATTTTTTCAGAAATCATGTATTGCTGTTTGAAAATGAAGTCCATGAATATAATAAGATTTACTTTTCTCTGGGTTTTAAATGTGCACTTCAAATATGCTGTGATGTGGTTATACCAATGGTGTTGTAGTATTGGTCAGTTTTTTATGCAAACCATCTCTTTTTAACTCATAAGAAAAGCACTAAGATGTTTTCTTATGGCACCTTTATACTTTTTTAACTATCACATGTATATTAGTGTTTTCTCTACTATTTTGATTGATAAAATATATAGGTCTAGATGTTCTGTTGCGACCCTTAAATATTATTTTAATTTAGCTCTTGGCACTAGTAACCCTTTATTGAAAAACTAAATTAATTTTAAATAATAATTACAATCAATAAAATAATACCCAACACCATGGATGACTGGTTATAAAATAATTATTACAGGTTGATAGCCCTGATTTCCATCCCATGGTGCTGACTTAAACAACTACTACATATCTTCTATGCCTGTCACAAATGCAGGAAAAACTAAACTGCAAGAAAATGTTGTTTTCTGAACAGACAAAATATACCTTAAGTTTAGTTATTACGACTCCCCAGAACTTTAAAATAACCTTGTGTTGACTAATTATTTTTATAAGATTTGTGTTAAGTAATTATTTGTATAATATTTTACTACATCTATTACTTTTTCCCGCCTGTGGCCTGGGTCTCTTTTTTATTCAAGCTATATATTTTCCACTACTGGCTTGCTAGACCTTATAATCTCACTTAAGAGTAAGACATGCACAACATCCAGTCCCTGGCCGTTAATTTATCAATTTGAAAGGGTAAACCCACATTTCACCAATGATAAATTTTTCGGCCATGACGGGAATCGAATCCGGGACCCTTGACTCACTAGGCAGACACGCTACCAACAGAGTTAAGGTGTTGGATCGTCTTAGAAGTTGATTATTCTATATTTTAAGACATAAAAACACTTTAGTGAATATTTCAAACACACAGTAAAAACTGTCTACAAATTATATTTTTCTTCAGAACATTTCTTTCAAACTAAAGACTAAATTAAATGTGAGGAGAAAATAAAATGTGATTTTAGTCAAATATATTATATTCATCTTCTTGTAGATCTAAATATTATCAAAATATAAGTAATTATAATGCTATGTTGTAAGTAATTTAGGGTTTTAATATTTGTCAAATCCTCTTTGGTGGTCAGATGGTCTAAGGTGTCACTCTCACAATAGGTTGTACTGCAGATGAAAGGGAGGTCGGGGTTGGGTCCCGTTCGGGTGCACTAAGGGCTTTTATTTTTTCTAAATGATTTTTACCTCTACCTCTACACAAATATGGTTATACTTAGAGTTCATCCTTTCTCATCCCTCAAATATTAGCGTAATTAGCACATAGTCGTATAACCCAGGCAGGGTGGTAAGCAAAAAAAAAGTTACCAAATCATAAATTCATTTATATTATTATAGATTTTTTATCACAAAATGATTTGGTCTGCATCCAAGCAGTTTTCTAAAAATAACTTAGTGTTTATTTGGATTTCTTATATTCTAAAATAAGAGTGACACCTCAGCTCAGTCGGTAACGTGTCTGTATACTGAGCTAAGGTTCCTGGGGTTGGATTCCTGGCATGGCCGATAAATTTATAATTGCTGAAATGTGGGTATACCCTTTCCCAGTGATGAATTAACGGTCGGGGACTGGGTGTTGTGCCTGTCCCAGCCTTAAGTTAGACTATAGGGCATATAAAGCTACGACAGGCCTAGCAAGCCGCTAGTGGAAAATATATAGCTTGAATAAAAAACTGACCAGGGCCACACGCTAGAAACATGAATGGATGTAAAAAAATTTTTTAAATAAGTTTGTTTACGTCTTGCTCTAATTTAATATTAATTCAATTATTTCTTCTAGCCAAGTAATCAATGGGTTATTTAGTTTAATAGCAAAGCCATATTATATAGTTTTGTGGACACAGGAATATTTTTATCTCCATTTATTTAGCAGACTTGTGTTGTTCTATTTTAAGGATAGTGGCAAAACTCAACTATGCAAGTTGTTTTTAAGGAACACAATATATTTATATACGTTATGAGTGGAAGGGATCACCAGAACACTTACGGTAGGATTACCTCGGCGCATCTTGCGTCTGCGACCAGTGACCAGACTGGTTTTCATAGTTTTTTATAAGACCAGTTCCTTGGAGGTGACTGCAACTGGCGATCAGAGTGTGCGTCCAGCATCTATACATTGCTTCTGCATCCACACTGCTCCGAGAGAATTGTGGACGCGAACGCACCACCAAGACAACGTGTGTTTTAGTATAGTTGTATTAAGTTTTGTGTTTTATTGAGCTGTTTTTTGAAAATGGTCCAAGATTTCTTCATAGAAGAGGAAGAATATTTAATCGAAAAGGTAGCAAAGTACCCCTCAATTTTTTATATATCTTCGCCAGTGCACCGGGGCCAGCATGTGAAGCTCAACACATGCAGGAATAGTTGGTTAATCAAGTTAGTATTTTTTATCCTCACTATTACACAAGGGTGTAGTGGCAAGTCTAGCAGTGTGGGAGTGATCGTTTTGCTCTCAAGCTTAAGATCAAAGGGAGGACAGGGCGTTCAGAAACTGGGGGGAGGGTGGTGCGAAATTTTAAAATACCAACACATTGAATGTAACAACTGATTTTATTAATATAAAAATACCCTTATATTTAATATGATTTTAAACACAGAAAAAGTGCTTATAAGTCACTAAAAAATTATATCTAATAATATAATTATATACAGAAAAACTGTTTTAGGTAATTAAATTACTATTTCTTGGGTAGCATAGCTAAATAGGCTTTGATGAATTGGCCAAAAACTATTATTACTTAAAAAAATTCTATTTATTTTGTTAAGTAAAAGAATAGACCTCAATGGAAAAAAACTTATCATACTTACCTAAAAAATTTACTACTACGAATTAAAGAAAAGGTTTTAAATAGACAAAATATTTCTAAAATGGAAATATGTTTTCTTTCCAATAATAAGTAATCTTATTGTCACTTGTAGTATTAAAATTTACAACAAATCATAAGAAATCTCTTCTTTGGGGGCTGGTTTTGGGTTGCACTGTTGACTCACTCTCACTCAAGACACATCAACCTGGCACTGGCATAGGTGCAGTGGAGGGGTTGAGGGTGCCTTACCCCCGCGCCACTCCCTCCCTCTCACTGTCAAAATAAAACCTAACGCTCTGCTGTCTGTCTCGCAAAAATATAAAGGCTTACTTTAGTTGAAACTAAAACTAATTTATACTGTAAATTGTTTTTTACTGTAATAATATGATATCATAATAGTAATGAACTAAGGAAAGTGATCAAAAATATAGTTGTGACTGTGAGCATAAAACCAAAGTTTAAACGCTGATATTGCTAACTAAGAACAGTATTAATTTTGCAAACAAGAACAGTTTTTTTTCCCCCAACAAGTGTGGGAGTGCCTCTCCCGCTCCACTACACACCTGCTATTACAAACTAACACGGAACATTAAAAAAAACACAATTGAAAAACTTTGATAACTGAGGAACGATCTGTACTACACATTAAATGACCACAACTGGTGACCAACCATACCACATCTACGACTCACCCCCCACCCCCTCAATATGTCTGCAGTCACAGTCGCGTCGAGGAAATCCTACCTTATACCTGGGTAGTGCTAGATTGGAAACTGTTTAGGCAAAACACTAACACTTGCACAAACACATTTTTAACATTAGCAGGTGGCTGGCTACCTCGGACTATAATGGCTGTTGATATGGTACCAAAGCATGTCACTGGATGGCAGTAGTTGTTCTAGAAGGGGTTCATTTTGTTAGATGATGTATGATGAATAATGTATGATGATGTATATGAATAAAGTTACAAAGAGAACACTTTTTAGGTAGAATAATTAATTATGTATTACTTAATCTAATGTAATTATATAGAAGTTGTATAAAATGAAGCACAAATAAAATTCACAACACTAATACACATTTACAAACACTTCAATATTTCGATGTCACGTGGCATCTCCCTTAGATGTTATTAGACTCAAGTTAACTAGTTTCTAACACCACCTGATCAAGTTGCCTTGGGGCACAGAAGCAAAGTAGGGATCTGAGAACTCAAATTTTTTGATTCAAGTAATCTCGAGCGAGTTTATTGTGATATTTTTTAATGAGTTTTGTACTTTCATCTTTGTGTCAACTCACATTTTGTATTGTAATTCTTAATATGTTATCAATGTTATTTTGACTATTTGACTCTTTTATATGGAAAATTATCGAGTCGATGAAGAATTTTTAAATGTTGTGAAATTTTGTTACAATTGGTATTCCAAGATTTTATATAATTTTGCAAGGTTCTTTCAGTAGTATAATATTTTTTTCTTTAAATAATAATATTGAATTCTTAACTTATATTTATCCACTCCTTACTCAAGATTTAAAATTTTAAAATGTTTTCTAAAATGTTATTTAAGGATAGGCTTGACGCTCAGAATCTTGAGTATTTCTCAGAGCCCTAAAATATAGAAGGGTTTGTAAATATATGTTAAGTGCTTTTAATTTTATAAATATTATTTCTATGTGATTATGTTTTATTATTTTTGGACTCTAAGAAAATACAATGTGTTTACCCAATTTAAGATGTCTGTATAATCAGATGCTCTCAATTGCATTAATAATAATATTTAATCATAAATGGGTCAAATCCTATATTTCTAGAATCATAATCTTAAATTTTATTTTGAGTAAAAATTTGAACCCGCGAAAATATTTAAAATCCAATTCATAAAAGGTTGTTTAACACTTTGTGCTGCTGACAAATGATTTTGGTTTGTCATATCCATTATTGTATTTGAAATACTTTTTTTTTTGTACTTTTTAATAATCTTGAATCTCTTGAATAGCACAGGATTCGAGGATCCCATCTATAAATATAATTATTCTCTCTTTTCCACTCATATATTCTGGTTTAAGATTTTCATTTTATTTTTAGCAATAGATGAGAGAGAAGAAAACTTAAATTACATTTTCTGCAGACATAATAAAATATTTTCAATACTAAGAGTGGCTAGAATATACAATATTTCAAAATTGTATTTCTTATTAGTCTGGAAGAAAAGTGGTTGTTATGTCATATTGCCTTATATTATGGTACTTAATAGTATAGTTTACAAATCGATTCATAAACATTGGTTGCCCAACCATTTATTTAGTAAATTCACTGTAGGTATAATTTATGAGCACCATAATTAATCATGCTAAAAGTCTAGTTTTACGGACAAAAAAACTATAATTAATTATTACTAAGACAGGTTATTTGAAATAGTGCACGAGGCTAAATCTTGGTTTAAATTAAGAGAGACCCTAGTGTTACTGGAGAATAAAATACAGGCAGATTCTTCAGGTTCTGAGAGTAGACTGAGTTTTCTTCCTAAATTAGACCACTATGATTAACACAGTGATGGTCTTAGTCACTCAAGTCATTGTGAACATCTGGCGGAATACATCTTGATGGTAAAATTCCTCGTAACTGCAAGAATGAACCATATGATGCATAAAAATGTTATTTAACCATTTTATTTTATGCTTATACATCTTCTAATCAGACTCTATCTGAATGAACTGGTGTGTATAGCGCTACCAGTTAATCATGGTGAAATATTCCTACACCATATTTTAAATAATAATAATTTTTTTATAACTCTTAGAATTGATATTAAATTTTTGTTTTCTTATATTTATTTTATTTATAATTTATGTTAACTATTACTTTGTTTGTTTATAATTTATTTGTAATATTATTTGTAAAGAGGCATGCAACCTTTTCCTTTCCTACAGTATTTTGGTTTAGATGTTACATTTTTATAGCATGTTCTTTTATTTGCATGTCTTCTTATAATCTTCCCTTCACAATGCGTTTGTGCATTTATATGTTTAATCATCTCTTAACACCTAAAAGCTCTAATGTTTATTCAAAGTTAAGTTTGAATCCTTTATAGTTCCCCAAAATAATTGTCAAATAACTTAATATTAAAAACGTTCCACATTATTTCATGAACATACGAAACATATCTAAGCAAAATGAAAATTTAAAATCAATATTTTTTTTTAAATCCTGGATTAAGCGGCAAATAAGGGATGGATATAAGTAGACATGTAACTTTTTTTCTCCCCCTTTGTTTAGTTTTTTATTGTTTTTTATGATTTTTTTCTTCTTTTGTTAATTTGGTTTACCAAACCCCTACCTTTGTTTCATGAAAAAGTATGCGAAGATTGGCAAGATCATCTGTCGACCGGCAAACCGCACATAAACATAAACCCCCGTGGTGGCTTGTTCTCGGATTCTTGAATGTCAGGTCTGTCTGCTGATAAAGCTACTACTTCACACTTATGGGGATATACTTGGTGAAGGCTATAGCTTTATATTCTACTTCAATTAAAGAGGGAAATAAGACGAATGCTCACACACACCCGCGCGGAGTCAAGCACATAGTTTTTTTTACTGCCATATTAAAGACTCTGATCTGAAATGTTATTTTGTAAACAAGTCTTAGTGTTTAAAATTTACATAAAAAATTAAAATAAAATAAATATAGGAAGTATGTTCGTAAACACACACTAATAAACATACAAACCATAAACTGAAAATACCTTGATCTTTTTCTAGGAAACCGTTTGTATCATTCACTGTGTTACAAACCAGACCATCTAGTTGCTAAGTGAGATAATTTAAAGGGTAGCAGATCAGATTCTTTACTGCCCATTAAATATAAAATAAATGTCTGCGTTAGTAAGTGTTGGCAGCAAAAATATATAGATGGAGGTATAAGTTAAGTTACGGACACAATCATGCCTGAATACATCTTCGATTTACATTAAATATAGGTGAAAAATTACAGCTGGGTAAAATAATTGAATCCGGGTCCTTTGACTTAGTGCGCCAATGCTCTACCACTGAGCTTTTCAGGAATTGTCTATGTTCAAAGTCATTCTTTACTCGTAGTTTAAGGCAGAAACTGTGGTGGATGTTTGAATTAATTAATTAATTCATTCATTTATTCATTAAGCTCATTTGAATGACAATTCACTCCCTGCATGCTAATATCTATGCATCTAAGGACCATTGTCATTCTAATTAGCTATAGACCTGTTTAGTCTTGGCCCTGAATCATAACCATTGATTTGGCTTAGTTGCTGTTGACGAATATTCAACCCTCTCAAATATAATCTTGTACAAAAGGAAC